>CAUYSK010025033.1:0-26659 GCA_963575035.1 Avahi laniger | reverse complement strand
GATAACTTACAGAACACAGAGTCTTTAGACATACTTATTAACATTAAAGAAGTGTCTTGGACTTAAAATCTGGTCTATTCTCTAATTTCATTTCTTCTTAAGTTATACGGATCCAGTGCATTTAAGATCTTGACATAGGGGCCAGGCGCGGTGGCTCACGCCTGTAATCCTAGCTCTCTAGGAGGCCGAGGCGGGCGGATTGTTTGAGCTCAGGAGTTCGAGACCAGCCTGAGCAAGAGCGAGACCCCATCTCTACCAAAAATAGAAAGAAATTAATTGGACAGTTAAAAAATATATAGAAAAAATTAGCCGGGCTTGGTGGCGCATGCCTGTAGTCCCAGCTACTTGGGAGGCTGAGGCAGTAGGATCGCTTGAGCCCAGGAGTCTGAGGTTGCTGTGAGCTAAGCTGACGCCACGGCACTCACTCTAGCCAGGGCAGCAAAGTGAGACTCTGTCTCAAAAAAAAAAAAAAAAAAGGCACAATCATTTCTGACTCTATAAATACTAAGGTATGAGTTCCTAAATATTCTCAAAGGAAAAAAAGAGGCTAATAGCTTAGCAGCTTTTAAAGTGATCTCGGTCACCTTTTGATCCATCTGCCCAAAATTAGAATTCAAATATCAAAATTAAGTAGTTTAAATTTTTAGAATTAAAGAGTAGCATTATAGGCTGGGTGTGGTGGCTTCATGTCTGTAATCCCAGCATTTTGGGAGGCTGAGGTGGGAGGATTGCTTGAGGCCAGGAGTTCAAGACCAGCCTGGGCAACATAGCAAGACCCCTGTCATCTCTATAAAAAATAGAAAAATTGACCGAGAATGACGGTGAACGTCTGTAGTCCCAGCTACTCAAGAGGCTGAGGTGGGAGGATTGCTTGAGCCCAGAAGTTTGAGGCTGCAATGAGCTCTCATGACGCCACTGCACTCCAGCCTGGGCAACACAGTGAGAACCTGTCTCTAAAAAAATAAATAAAATAAATAAATAGAACCATTATTTGTTAAATCACATTATCTTTTTTTTTTTTTTTTTTGAGACAGAGTCTCACTCTCTTGCCTGGGCAATCTCCTGCCTCAGCCTCTCGAGTAGCTGGGACTACAGGCATGTGCCATCATGCCCAGCTAATTTTTTCTATATTTAGTTGTTTGGCTAATTTCTTTTTTTAGTAGAGATGGGGTCTCGCTCTTGCTCAGGCTGGTCTCGAACTCCTGAGCTCAAGCAATCCTCACACCTCGGCCTCACCAGAGTGCTAGGATTACAGGCATGAGCCACCATGCCCAGCCAAATCACATTATCTTAAACAAGTTATTTAGGCAAAGAGCATTTTTATTATTTTAGAATAAACTTCTAAAACCTTTATGACTGAAGTTTATAAATACAAACATTTCCCCAGAAACTACTACTCATTTGGCAGAGTTAACATCATCCTCACCAAACAATAATGTTTCCACCACACATTGTGTTGGATGATCTTGGAAGAGTTTAAATCACCTTAATTAATACAGTTAGCTGATTATATAGATGGCATTGTCATACTGAGTTCAATGAGTTTCTCACATTCTAATTTTGAATTCATGAGATTGACAAGCAAAAAGAGGGATTAAATAGTATGCCTGGGTTAGTAGGTTATTTTAAATTCCAGACACAGCTGATAGGTCTAAATCCATTCCCTTCTTTTCTAACCACGTTCCTTTATTGACTTAACTGTATATACACATGGTCTCAAATCCTTGCCTTTTAAGTCCAGGATATCAATAATACTTTTCTCAAGAACTGAAATTTAATTTTATTTTGAACTTATTTTAATACACAGGTTTTGTATGTTTAGTACAGAAAGAAAATGCATGCAAGCAAAAACAAAATGAACCTTCCCACCTAGAAAAAATGTTAACTTCACAATTTGTTTCTAGGCATATGAACACATATAACAAATTGGGTAATCCGATTGATTTTTCACTTAACACTATAGTGTGTGAACATCTTTCCATTTCAATAAATATCTACATCATCATTCTTCAAGCCTAACATAGTAAGGCTAAAACCTGATGCTTAAATAACACGCTGTTAGGAATACAAAAAATCTACTCAGTTCTCAAGTACAGAAACATTACAGATTTAAGCACTGGATTTTCACAAGGTGGATGAGCTGACCCTGAGGGACTATAGTTTTTTTTCCCTACAAACATCCACTTCCTGGCTACTCAGACTTTCTTGTCACAAAGCCTGTGCAAGTAAGCTATTGGCCGGGCTCCTGGGCCAAGGAATGCTGCCGCTGCTGTTAATAGCTGTGCGAACAGTCCTTCTATGGGCAACAGGCTGCCGCCTGGGTACCTGAATGTTTTCTTACTTGGGCCTGCGCTTCCCATGCCGACCCTGAAATTTAGAGCAGATGCATTCTCAGGGGAAGACGACGTGGGATTCTCAAGTAGAAGAGAAAGCCTACAGTTCTCATTTCGGAGAGGGAATAAAAACAAAATGTCTTCTCCAAAGGCTGTGCCGATCTAGCCAGAACCAAGGAATGACAGCCACGTCCCAGGGTGCCTGGCCTGCCCCGGGACCCATGTGGGCCGGCGCCTTCATCAGGAATACCTTTATAAAGGCCCCCAGGCTGCGGGTGGGGCTGGTCCTCTGCAAAACAGAACTGAAGGTGAAATTGGGGTTTCTCTAAAACTGAGCAAAGCGTACCTTAAACTAAAGAAAAAATGGCTTCCAAGTGAGGGGCCTTTTTTTTTCTATAGTTACGTTGAAAGCGGTACTACTATCTATTGGAGCCAAAATGAGGGAGATTCCTTCCTTCTTCCAATATGGCACAGGGACTGTCACTCTGTTGAATGGCCTCGTCTCCTAGTGTTTTAGGCAGTCCCCGTCTGACCTTGAGCTGACACGCTCCGCACCGTAGTACTCCGCTCATGGAACAGGAAAACCTGTTCCAGGAAGGCCACGGTGCCCCCCAGCAGGCCTGCCCCCTTGGGCGGGCAGCTCTGGAGCCTGAAGTGGCGTCTCTGACTTAGAAACTAAAAAACTATGCCTCCTAAGCAGACAAAAGTTAATGACTGTGTTGTGGAGTTTGAAAGTCCTGCAGGAACCGCGGAGCTGATCCTGAATCTGGCCCGGTGTCGCTTATGAATGCGCCAGGAAAAAAACGTCACCGAAAAACCTTATACTTGTTTGTGCTTTGGTCTTTGAATTGTAAAAATCTTATCGTTTCAATCTGTCCCGTGACTGGGTTATCTAGCAACCCTAGAAAGGAGTGGACCTCAAAAACAAAAACAAAGCCTTCCTACCAAGCTGCCCAGGGGCTCCGGGGCTCCTGTAGTTGGGAAGCCTGGCGCGAAAGGGGGTGGCTTCGGTTTAGGGCGCCGCGCTTGCCTCGCCCGGATTGTGTTCGGCAGCCGGGCCGGGGAGGGTGGTGAGCAGGCCCCCGGGCCCGCGCGCGGCGGCGCCTCTCTCGGAACTGGCACTTGTCACCCGCCATCCCCGCTCAGGCGTCAGCGGGAGGCGGCAGGAAGCCCGGGGAGGGCGGAGGGAGGGAGGGAGGGAGCGAGGCGCGGGCGGCGGTGACTCAGCCGGGGGAGCCCGGGGCGGGCGGCCTACGCGGGGGAAGCCGGCCAGAGCGCTAGGGCCGGCGGCTGGACGGGCGGCGGCGCCGGGCCCGGAGCGGTTAAGTGGGCGGCAACCCGCCCCGCCCGGGCCCGCCCCCCGGAGGCCGCGGCGCCCAGCCGTATTTATAGCGACGATGCCGGGCGCCCCGCGTCTCTCCGCAGGCCACGGCCGCGGCGTCCCAGAGTCCCGCAGCCCAGGCGCCATGGAGCGGCCGGCGCCCCTGGCCGTGCTGCCCTTCTCGGACCCTGCGCACGCCCTGAGCCTGTTGCGCGGCCTGAGCCAGCTCCGCGCCGAGCGCAAGTTCCTAGACGTGACCCTGGAGGCGGCGGGCGGGCGCGACTTCCCCGCGCACCGCGCCGTGCTGGCGGCCGCCAGCCCCTACTTCCGCGCCATGTTCGCGGGGCAGCTGCGCGAGAGCCGCGCCGAGCGGGTGCGCCTGCACGGAGTGCCGCCCGACATGCTGCAGCTGCTGCTCGACTTCAGCTACACGGGCCGCGTGGCGGTGAGCGGCGACAACGCCGAGCCGCTGCTGCGCGCCGCCGACCTGCTGCAGTTCCCGGCCGTGAAGGAGGCGTGCGGCGCCTTCCTGCAGCAGCAGCTCGACCTGGCCAACTGCCTGGACATGCAGGACTTCGCCGAGGCCTTCAGCTGCGCGGGGCTGGCGAGCGCGGCACAGCGCTTCATACTGCGCCACGTGGGCGAGCTGGGCGCCGAGCAGCTGGAGCGGCTGCCGCTGGCGCGCCTGCTGCGCTACCTGCGTGACGACGGGCTGTGCGTGCCCAAGGAGGAGGCCGCCTACCAGCTGGCGCTGCGCTGGGTCCGGGCCGACCCGCCGCGCCGCGCCGCGCACTGGCCGCAGCTGCTGGAGGCCGTGCGCCTGCCCTTCGTGCGCCGCTTCTACCTGCTGGCGCACGTCGAGGCCGAGCCTCTGGTGGCGCGCTGCCCGCCCTGCCTGCGCCTGCTGCGCGAGGCGCGCGACTTCCAGGCGGCGCGCTATGACCGCCACGACCGCGGGCCCTGTCCCCGCATGCGCCCGCGCCCCTCCACGGGCCTCGCCGAGATCCTCGTGCTCGTGGGCGGCTGCGACCAGGACTGCGACGAACTGGTCACCGTCGACTGCTACAACCCGCAGACGGGCCAGTGGCGCTACCTGGCCGAGTTCCCCGACCACCTAGGCGGGGGCTACAGCATCGTGGCGCTGGGCAATGACATCTACGTGACAGGTGAGTGGGCTGGGGGCTGGCCAGGGGGACCCCCTGCCAGGGCTCTTTGGGGTTGGCCTGCTCCGCCCCTGGGGAAGCCCACCTGCCTTGCGGGAGAAACAGGACCTGGAATCCGAGGGCCGCTCCTGAGTCCAAGCTGGGAAATGGGTGCCTACGCTACCTGGGGTGATACTTTCAACCTTGAAGAAAGACCCCTTGTGTGAGCGGGGACAGGTAGCTGCTTGTGGGTCTCTGCCCCATGAGGCCGGGCCTGCCAGGCTGAGCCAACTCTGCCCCGCAGGTGCCTCCCCCCATATGGTTGAAAGGCACAGGGACATTCAGCCCGCACAATGGGCGTTTTCTTTTCTCCTTAAGGAATCCAGGCTGAGTGGGAGGCTGACGCCCAGTGAGGCATCCCTTCCCCATAGGGGATTTCTCCCTCCCTGCTGGGCCCCGTGGCTCCTGACTCACTCTTTGTCACCGCTGACAAGGTTCCCTTGGACTTGCACCTAGGCTCTGTGCTGTGGTCACATGGCGTTTAGGCTGAGCTAGCCAGCAACTGTAAACAGGGTCACATGTTCAGAGATTTTCTTCCAGTTATTTGGCCCAAACCCCAAAACACTGCCAAGTCATGGTGGGCGGGTCCCAGCCTGCCTGATTCTTCTGCTTCTCCTACATTTTTTATTAAAGATGAATCCCAGTTCAAACATGAGCTACCTCCTTCCCAGGGGCAAGGAGGGGCGGTCTCTGTGACTGCTATATAAGGAAAGAACCAGCCAAACAGGCATTGGAGGCTCTGTTATCACACCAGGAGCTAGGGATGGGTTATTACAGCCTCTGTGCCCCACCAGGCACATTTGGGACAAAGCCCACTCTGTGACATGCTCCAGCGTTCCAGCTGGGCTCTCACCTGACAAGGGGGGTCACGTCCCAGCCCAGGGAAATCCTTGGCCTGATCCAAGTGCAGCCTCTGCCCGAGAGTACCTCGAGGTTGTCCCCATGTTGGTTGCGGACTGTCATCGTCGTCCTCTCCACCATGCCCCAAGTCTGGCCAATGACTTTGAACAGAGAGCTCCTTCCCAGAACTGGCCAAACTCGCCCCACTTCCTGCACACCCTTCCATAAATGTCATAGCTGAGCAGTTAATCCTTTGGGTTTAGGCAGGTGGCTGGGTTATTCCATCCAGCTGCCCGTAGGGAATTTCATGGGGGCGAGAAAGCTGGCTTCAGCTGCCTTCCACACAGTTCTGTTTTGGAAGGGAGGCCGTCAGAGTGACTTTATAAGAGCTTTGTTGTAGAATGTCATGTCTGCTCCATCCTGTGGTGCCAGCCTCGGAGGCCAAGGGGCGCAGCCCCAGAATTTGTGGGGTCCCTCACACTGTGGGGGTTCTGATATCCTTAATAGATGTAGTATAATTTATGATTACAGCCAATACTGTTTTGTTTTTTTCACTTTTTATTGAAATAAAAATACAAGTATATATATCACACTTGTAGAGCCTGGTGAATTTTTCCAAACAAAACACACCTTGTAACCTGGACCAAAGTCAAGGGCTAGAAGCCCAGAAGTGCCCTGTAGCATTGTGTTAAGTCTCTTGCTTACAGAAATGGATTCCTCTCATCTCGTCCTGGCACAGCCTTGGTTAGAGGGTGCCCAGGAAGCCTAGGATTTGGTGACATGCCTGTGGCTCCCCAGGAGAGCTACCCCTGAGGCCTGATGCTCTGGTCCGCTTGAGATGTCTGTATGTGGAGGGATCCAGATGGAGGCTGCGCCCAGGGCCTTTGCTGGGCCGGCAGAGGTGGCCACAGTCACCTTGCTGGCAGTGGTCAGTGTGTGCATTGCCTCAGCCACAGCATGGAGCTCCTGGCCTGGGCTTTGGGGAGAGAAGATGTGAATTTAGGGAGAGGCCCTCGCAGAAGCTCAGGAAGGCATGGCAGGTGACTCGCCTGAGTGGGCTGACGGTCTGCCCGTTGTGCATCCTGGCAGGCGGGTCCGATGGCTCCCGGCTCTACGACTGCGTGTGGAGGTACAACTCGAGTGTGAACGAGTGGACGGAGGTGGCACCCATGCTGAAGGCCCGGGAGTACCACAGCTCCTCTGTGCTGGACGGACTGCTGTATGTGGTGGCCGCCGACAGCACGGAGCGCTATGACCACACCACCGACTCCTGGGAGGCCCTGCAGCCCATGGCCTACCCCATGGACAACTGCTCCACCACCGCCTGCCGTGGCCGGCTTTATGCCATCGGCTCCCTGGCCGGCAAGGAGACCATGGTGATGCAGTGCTACGACCCGGACACTGACCTGTGGTCACTGGTGGACTGTGGCCAGCTCCCGCCTTGGTCCTTCGCCCCCAAGACTGTGACTCTGAATGGACTCATGTACTTTGTCAGGTGAGTCTCCGGTGCCTGGTCTGCCATGTGTGTGGTATTTCTCACCAGGTCCTGTGCTAAGGATGTCAGCACTGTTCTCCCCACTTCACAGATAAGAAAACTGAGGCCAAGCTGAGATCAGGGGCTGGGACTTTCTGACCCCAGGGTGCTTGTTCCACCCCTTTTCTCAGAGCAGTTCTGGTTTTCTTAGTCACACCATCCCAAGAGTGATGGAGTTAGGTTCTTTCAGGAAAAGGGCTTAGCTGCATCCTGTCAGCACAGAGCAGAGACAGGCAGACAGTGGATCACTGCATCTGCTGGTCTTGCGGCCTGTCATAGCCAGATGCCCCTCCTGACTGGGCAGTGAGCATCTGGGAGGGGCCAGGAGCCCCGTCTGCTGCACACTGTTGTGCGCCTGTTCACGGCTGCTGCTCCCTCCCTGGCCTAGAACCTGCCTTGAAGCTACAGGGCCAGGAGGGAAGGAGAAGGACTGGGTGATTGACGGTACCCTCTGTGCCCTTCTGGCGTGGGCTTTTTTTTCCCCAGGGTACAAGTGCTTTCAATACATAAATTGCCTTTGCATTGCCCAGCTGTTCTGGGGCTTTGACCTGGGAGCCTTGGAGGATGTGTGCTCTGTCTGCCTAAGCAGCACTGGCCTTTCTCTGCCCCACCCCGAGACAATAGGCTCCTCACCAAGTTGCTTGTCACCCAAGTGGCTGTGGGGGGGCCATATCATCTTATGCTAGTAAGCAACTGCTCTGAGAAAGCCCTGGAATTTCGGCCAGCTCTGGCCCCATTAGAAGACATCCTCTGACCCTTCACCCAGCTCTTCCTAAGTCATGGAGGTGTCTTCAAAAAGAGGCGGAGATGGCTATAAATACAACCTATCAGAGTGCCAGAACCTTCACTGCAGCCCCAGCAGCCGTGGTTCCAGGCCAAGTGCCTTTGAGAACGCCCCCCACCCCAGCAGCCTGTGCCCAAGGACAGCAGCATGTGCCTAAGGGCAGTCACCAGCTTGGAGGCATTTGGGGGCCCCCAGGCCTGTTAGCCTTCACACGTGGGTGGGAGGAGCAAGTGCTCTGGAAAAGTTTGTCCCACCAGTGTGACCTGAGGGGAAGGAGAAAGTCCTGGGAGGGGGGGCAGGGCCTGGGCGGGGCCCTTCAAGTGTTTGTCCCAATGCTGCCGCGTGTGTGCTCTTCAGGAACCTCACAGTCCCCTGCCTGGAATGCGACCTATTTTGAGTGGCTCCCAGATGAGCTGTCCTCAGGGAGGCAGCCTGTGCTGGGTGGGGGCCACAGCCCCAGCGTCCTCCTTGTCACCAGTGGAGAGACTGCTGTCATGGGCCTCCTTCCCCCGCAGTGCCCCGTCTTGGTTCAGGCACAGGTGGCCTCTGGCGGGGGTGCACCGTCCAGCCCGGCGCTCTGCCTGCGGCTTGCGTGTCTGCCGGGAAAGCGGGGAGGGACAGCCCCGCCAGTATTTAATGATCCGGCTACAGACTGTAAAACTGGTTTTACACTTTGAGGTGATCAGTGGGGGGAATCAAGACGAAGTTATGTGAGAGTCAGATTTCCGTGTCCACGAATGATGTTTCGTTGGAACGCGCCAGCCTCCTCGTGGCTGACCTTGCACTGCAGTGGCAGTGTCCAGTACTCGTCTGGTCCACGAAGCCCAAAACACTCACTGTCTGGCCTTTGCTAACCCCTGTCCCGTGATCATCATTGTGTCTGTTACTTTTTTTTTCCTTGTAGTATCTTTGCTTTTCAAGGCTGTGTCTTTGAGCCTTTCACTGTGGGGGTGCGGAGGGGGGCGTTGCTGGGTCTTCGTTCCTGTAACTGAACTTAGCCTGCCGGGCACCAGGGACACAGCAGTGAATGGGACAGGGCTGGGGACTCACAGTGATGTTGGGGACAGTGGCAAGGAGTGGTCCAGGGCACATGGCCTGAAAAGGTGGCTCAGGTCAAAATCGGGAGGAGCAGCAGGAGGCTGGGGTAGGGTGGCTGGTTCGAAGCCTGAGGTGGGAAGGAACATGGGCCTGACAAGATCTGAAGGGAGCCACCGTGGCCACAGTGGGGCAGGTGCTAGAGGGTGGCAGGCACTGACAGGATCCGGGCACCCAGGAGCCTGACTGGGCCTGGGGAGTGAGGCTGGGTTCTGGCCTTGGAGCCTGGGACAGGCCCCTGAGAGCAAGGGAGCTGCCACGGGATCAGCAAACCCAGTCAAAGGAGGCGGGCCTTGAGGGTGTCGGCTCCAGCCTCCCCCGAGGGACTTCCTCGTCGTTCTGACCAGCTGTCCTCCCCTCCACAGGGATGACTCCGCCGAGGTGGACGTGTATAACCCGGTGAAGAACGAGTGGGACAAGATCCCGTCTATGAATCAGGTAAATTTGCAGACACATGAGTGTCAGAAGCACAGGCTGGTCCTGTTTTTGCAACCAAAGTGTCATTGTGAGTGTTTGGGACCCACAGTTGTGGTGGCTGAGGCCTGTGGGGAGCTCTCTCTAGTGTCACCACAATCAGTAGAAGGCTGGGGTTACCCTCCTTTTGCACTCGAGGCTTGCTGAGACACACACACACGCTAAATGGGATCCAGGATCATACAGCTTACGGAGCTGTATTTATTGAGCACCTATTATGAGCCAGACAGCAGAAAGAGGGGAGGGAACCAGCCAGTCACCTGGAAAGTGTCCCTCAGAGGGACAGCAACTACAAAGGCCCTGGGGCAGGGGGCCCTGGTGTGTTCCATGGGACGGCTAGCAGCCCAGTGTGGCTGTAGCAGAGGGGATGAGATCAGGCAGGAGTCTTTGGGGACTGACCTTGGGATTACATTTACTGAGCACCGGCTGTGTGCTCTAAACAGGGTCTCCCCTTCTCTGCTTGTTGAGAAGAGAAGCGCTGGGCCTGGCAGTGTGACGGTATGGAGAGAGTCAGTGGCGTTTGGCCACGCGGGCAATCTTGTTAGCCCCAGACACACATCCGCACCTGCCCACACCTTGTTTTCCGTCTTTTAACATTCCCAAACCTACCTTGTGATAGCTGATGACATGGTGTACAGTACAGCCGAACATCCTTATGTTTAGGAGATATAACTTTGTGTTTCTCCACCGTGCTCATCATAGCAAATTTGGAAAAGATGGAGTCACAGGCCTGTGGTTGGGAGCCCAGGCCTCGGGTCTAGTCCCAGCTCTGCCACGGTCAGCCACGTGAGCCTCAGTGTTCCCATCCCTAGGCGGAGAGGACAGTAGTGCCCACCCCAGAGGGCCGTTGGAGAGGTTCCAAGGGTAACGTAAGGAAGCGCTGGGCACGGCCTGCACGTGGGAGGACCCGGTGGTGCAGTGGCCGCCTGACCACCATAGGACAGGGTCACCTGCCAGACCCAGGCCTGGGGAAGCCCCCTGTTCTCTCAGTTGAGGTGTAGGGAGGGCACTGGCTCGTCTTCTGTCTCCAGGGAGTACCAGGGATGCCCTCTTGGGGGCGCTGACTAGGCATGCCTTGTCTCCCATGGGTCCCTGGGCTGGGCTGCTGACCTACTCACTCATCCCCTTGGCCCACAGGTGCACGTGGGGGGCAGCCTGGCAGTCCTGGGAGGGAAGCTGTATGTCTCTGGGGGATATGACAATACATTTGAACTCTCGGACGTGGTGGAGGCATATGACCCAGAGACTCGGGCGTGGAGCGTGGTGGGGCGGCTCCCAGAGCCCACCTTCTGGCACGGCAGCGTCAGCATCTTCCGCCAGTTCATGCCCCAGACCTTCTTGGGCCGGCGTGGCTTCGAGCTGGACAGTGGCAATGACATGGACGCAGGCCGACACCGGCCACTGCAGAACCCAGAGGAGCTGCACTAGCCCCGGCCTGGCCCAGTGAGGGCCTCGGTGCAGGTAACCATCACCTCCTCAGGGACAGTGACCCCTGCCTTGTGCACGAGCACAGGCTCTGGGGTAGCTGAGCGAGTCCTAGGATCCATCGCCTGGATGGTTCCTGTGCTTTCGGAGCCTGAGTCACAGCTGCCGGCACCAAAGCCGGTTGTGAATGTTCCCCTCGGTCGAGGAGGAGCCACCTTGCTGCCGGCACGTGTCTCTGGCTCCCAGAGGTCACCCCAGCCTGCAGACCCCCAGCTCGTTCATGCAACACACACCCCTCCTGCTTGCTCCCACCTTGGGAGAGGAAGACAACGTGGGGGTGGCGAGCGAAGGGGAGGGGCTTTCCGTGAGGCGCTGAGAATGGCCTGGAGTATCACTGGTCGGCAGACATCGGCCGGCTGCGGCCCTGTGTCCAGTGCCAGGCGTCCCGGTGAGCCAGCTCCCTAGACAGGGTGGGGGTCTTTCCGCCTAGCTCCTGGAATCTGCCAGGGGCTCGCCCCAAGTCACCTCACAGGGTGGGCCTCCCAGAGCTCGAGTACAGGCAGAAGGACTGAGCAGGAACTTCAAGGGGTGCAGAGGGGTCTGCTGAGTTTCCTGTCTCCCGAGGACATGCCGTGGCAGATGCTGCATCTGCCCCGCTAGTGTGTCCTCACCTGGCCTGGAGACTTCCGCTGGGCCTTCATCCCAGGCCAATGAAGGAGAGAGGGTAGAAGCCTGCGTTGCAAAGCTGTAGCTCCTTCCTGGGAGGCCCCGTGGGTCCGTCACTGATGGTCAGCTCAGCAAACAGCTGCAGGCACCGAGCTCGAGAGTCAAGTTCTGTCGCTTCCACTGGAGCCCTGGGCAGGGCTGGCCCTGGTGGTTGGTTCCAAGGTTTGAAATGCTTGCAGTTTGACCATTAAAAGAGGGAAAAGAGAGCTAGAAACAGGGTCAGCTTTGTTTGATTTCCAAGTCCACAAAGTGCCATTGCCAAAGCCACTGCAGGAGATGCTCCCAGGGAAGTGCCACGGCGTGGGGAGTCCTGGTTTTCTCTTGGAAGCAGGAGGTTTCCATGGGTTGGGTGGTTTGGGCCCCTCAAAGTACCCACAGTAGACTGCATGAATTTGTCCTTCCTTCCCTCTCTAGAGAAGAGGATGTTTAGGCTGCATTTCCTTATTAGAGAAAACGAAAGCAGATGTTTATTAAGTTGCCTTTTCTTAGTAAACTGACTTGTGGAGTTGTACTCTCACCAGGAAAAACATAGTTTTAGCACCATCACTTAACAAGTTGCACTTAAAACCCTTTCACCAGCCAGATGGCATGGGTGGTTACCTTAATTTCTCCCAGGACACCAGGCAGGGCTGCAGGTGGCCCTGCCTTGCCTCTGCGTGCTCCTGAAGAGCCCCAGTACACTGTCACGCACTGTGGATCTTGTCCCAGAGCCCCCAGCTGGTGTGGTCACAGCCCATAGCAGCCCTTCCTCCCTCACTGGGTCTTCACACGTCAGTCATGACCAAGTACCTGCTGTGTGCCAGGCACTGGCGGGCAGGACAGCGGGACAGCACTGTCTCAGCTGTGGTTCCCGCGGGCCACATGGAAACGTGCAGCAGGCTGCTTGGGGCCAGGCACCCCTCTGGCCTCCATGCTTGCTTTATGCCTGGGGCCTTTCCCTGAGTGCCAGTGAGCAGGGCCCAGCTTGCCTGCTCTGTCCTTTGCTCCCTTAGGGGCTCCTAGTCTGAGAATGGTCCCTTGTCCCTATCAGCCCTAGAATCCCCTCCCACAGCCTCACTTAGCTTCGTAGGGGGCTGCTCAGTCCCCAAGAGGTGGTTCTTGCTCTCTGGGATGGCTAGTCTCCTGTTAGCAGCAGAGTGCGGCAGGGCACTGCGCTGAGTACCAGAGAAAACATGCCTTGTCCTGTCTGTGACGACCACTGTCACAGCCTCCCAGGGGAGGCTGAGCTAGGAGGCCTTGATCCTGTCGACGAGCTCTGGGTTCCTGCTCCTTTTGCTGCTCTGCCATGGCCGGCAGCACTCAGTGAAGCCTTTGGTGTGGGCCAGTGTAGGAGAGATGGGCTTGGCTCTGCTCCCCACGCTGCCCGGGTCTCCAACAGGCCCCTGTCTCTTTGGACTGAAGAGATGAAAGATGTAGAAGAGCAGGCGCCAGCCCCAGCCCAGTGGGTCCCTCCAGCTGGGGATCCAGGATCAGTCCCCCTCTGCCAGCACTCCGTTTTGCATGAGTTCTGGGCTGTAATGTCCCGACCGCTTGCAGGTGCCCTTACCCTGACTTTAGGACAGATTCTGGGCCACCTGAGGATGGGGCTGTCCCTATGTTACACATACAGAACTTTCATCTGTCTACAAATTAAATTATGAAGATTCACTATTTAATACTGCCCTACTATATTCTGTATTTATGTGACTTCAGAGACTCCTGTGATAAAGGACGCCCTCCCTGCAGTGTCCAGCATCTGGTCCCGCCCCAGAGAGTAGGGCGGGTGTGCATATTTATTTTTGTCTGCTCTGTGGGCTTACGTGTCCGGAATCCTGCTTAATGTCTTAGGATGCCTTTAATACTTTTTCAAATAAAGATATTTCCTATACATTTGGTGTCACTGCCTTTGTCCTCCTGCTTCTGTGTCCTCTGGGCATTCTTCGGGCTGAGGACAGGTGTCGGAGGAGTGGCGAGCAGCGCGGAGGGTTCCTGTACGTAGCGGAAGGGGACAGTTTGGTGAGAACAGGCACATGCTGAAGGTCTGAGGAGTCTGCCATTTACAAAGGCCTCCAGGCCCCTTTCCCATTTCAGATCCTTACAAAACACGGAGAGGCCTGGAAAGCGCGGGGGTTCGTGGTGACATCACCTCACCTGCCTGTTCCTGGCTTCAGCCCCGTTGGTGCCCCACCCAGTGCTCAGCTCCTGAAGCCCTCCCTCCCGAGGAAATAGTGCATGGTGGCGCACAGGTGGCAGGACGAGTCTTGGACCTGCGAGGTAGAGGCCTTCAACGAAGGAGGACCCCGAGCCAGGCTGCGAGTCCACACTAGCCGTCAAGCTTGGGACAGTGCTCACATCTGCAGAGCCCGTCTGAACATGAAGAGAGGCCAGCCTCTGGGCTGGGAAGGGAAGCAAAATTTTGAGGCTAGAGTTTGCCTTTTTATTTTATTTATTTTATTTTATTTTCTCTTCCTTTTATAAAGGAAGAGATGGCATTTGCCGTTGTAACACTCTTCCCAAAACAGATTGGAAGCAGCTCACGACCTACTTAGGGAAGTCAGTCAGAAACCTGGGGTGTCACTTCCTACACTTGAGTCCTGTCCTTACCTCTGAGCTCCCAATGGTCAAGGAATAAAAGGAGAAATATGGGTAGATAGCTTCTGGGTCTAAAATAGGAGAAACTTAGCCCCCAGCTCTAGCAGGAATTCAGCACAGGGGAATGGTGTCCCAGGAGTCCTCCCGTGATGGGATGTAACAGTGCCTGGCCCTGCGTTACTGGGGTCACGACCATCATCACCAATGATCCAGAACTTACCCTGTGGGTGGGGCAGTTTTTAAATGTGTTCATAAATTCTTTCAGATCCCTCCCATCAAGTGGTAGGGGGAGGTCTATGTCCCCTTACCTTGAATCAGGGCAGTGACTTTTGGTGACTACCTCAACCAATAGGGTGTGGCAGAGGTGACACATGACTTAAGGGCTGGGTCATAAAAAGGCCTTGGCTGGGCACAGGGGCTCATACCTATAATCCTGACACTCTGGGAGGCCAAGGTGGGAGGACCACTTGAGCTCAGGAGTTTGAGACTAGCAAGAGCAAGACCCTGTCTCTACTAAAAATAGAAAAATTAGCCAGGTGTGGTGGTGCACACCTGTAGTCCCAGCTACTTGGGAGGCTGAGGCAGTAGGATTGCTTGAGCCCAGGAGTTTGAGGTTGCTGTGAGCTAGGCTCATGCCACGGCACTCTACTCCGGGCAACAGAGTGAGACTCTGTCTCAAAAAAAAAAAGAAAAAGGGCAGATTCTCCAGCCCCCAGATAAGTTTTGGGGTGCTTTATTATTCAGTCACAGGTAATGTAATCCTTGCCTATGAAGCATGTACTAATTCCATTAAAAGAAGAAATGAAGCAGTTAGTACCTTGATCGGTCACAGAACTACAAATAAAGGAGTTAGGAACAAATTTAAACACAGGCTATCTGCTCTAGGACCCACGTGCTTTTCCTCCATGACACACAGCACCCCCATGGCTGTCGAACCCAACGACCACCAAGGTGTCTCACCATTCAAGGCCTGGCCTCACCTGCACCCCGGGTCACCTTGACATGCAGACCAGGCTAGGTCCTCCCAAGGGAAGGGTGCCCTCTGTGGGCGTGCCCAGACCCAGAGCTTGCTTAGCCACGAGGCCTCCTCAGGCACCCAGGCGTCCTCCGCTACTAACTGGGCCTGAGTCTTGACTTTGGCCAGCAAGGCCATCATCGTGGGCCCTGGCCACCCCGCTTTGACTGCAGAGGCTGAGTGGTGAATTCTGCTCCCACTAGCTGGCATCCCCCTGAGCTCTGAGAGGAACACCACTGCTCTACTGGCCAGTGCTCCCAGTTCTAAAAACCAGGAAGAATGAGGAACAAAGTGTAGGCACAGAGAGAGGCCAGGGCCACAGGCTTGGCCCCCAAACCTGATGCGCCTGAGTCTCACTCAGCTGAGGTCTCCCGACGAGTGGACAGGCCCCACTCCATCCTGGGGCACGGTGGGAAAGCAGCACTCTGCTGGAGTCCAGCTCTGTGGCTCCAGGGTACTGGGGAACGGACAGCTGGACAGGCTAAAATAAGTGAGTCCAAAGCCACATGGTTTATTGGGAGCCAAGTGGGCTCGGTTGGGCAGGGTGGGCTACGTGTCGCAGTCCTCAGGGACGGCAGCCGTGATGATGAGTGAGGGTTCCAGGACGCCCGGGCTAGTGAAGCTGTCCTCCGCACACAGTCTCTGGCTGGGGAGCTGGGAGGCCAGGCCACCCTGGGCCAGGGACTCCACAATGACCTCAGCCGAGCCCACCTCCAGCTCTGCAGGCGGCTGAAGCGCCACCACCACCATCTTCTCGTCTTCAATGACCAGGTTTCGGAGCTTGCGCTGCCGTGGGTTGTAGTTCTCCACCCGATCGTGGATCTCCATGTGTCTCCGCAAGTGGGCCTGGAGGAAGGGGGAGCTCAGGACAGGCGAGAGCCTGGGGGAGGAAAGAGGGCCCGGGCCAGACTTACCTGCCGCGTGAACTTGTAGCCACACTCCGTGCACTCGAACTTCCTCACGCCCTTGTGCCGTCTGACGTGCACACGCAACTGCTCCACAGCTGCGGGAACGAAGCACCACCAGTATTAGGGGAGGTGGGAGCACCATGGGGATTGCCCCGAGATGAGCCCAGGAGCCTAGAGCCCACGCGGACATGCAGCAGGAGGCGAGGACAGAGGCAGCAAGGAGGTGGCCAAGCAGTGGGCAGGGGTTTCTTTCTTTCCGCTGTCCTTGGGGCCAATGTTTGTAACTGCTGCCCAGGCCCTGCCAGTGCCATCCCAGGGTTGCTGCTGCACAGGACGCCCCCCGCCCCCACCATGGCAAAGCAGCTCCACTCTCATCTCTTCGGGGCACAGGGGAGGAAAGAGATTCACTGGCAAGAAGGTTCTGCTGCTAAGAACGAGCGTTTGAAAGCCACTGTTGCGCCCACCTCCTTTCAAAAGACACTCCACTCAGGTCAGTGGGAAACGGAGATGGCCCAGCCCCTGGCTTCCCCCAGGGCTTGTCCAGGTACCTTTGAAGGTCTTGCCACAGATCTGGCAGAAATGGGGCCGGCCCTCCTGGTGACGGCTGGCCACATGCCGCAGGAGGGGCCCCTTCTCTGTGAAGCGCTGCTCGCAGAACTCGCAGCTAAAGGGCCTCTCACCCGTGTGGGTGCGGTTGTGCTTGTCCAGGCTGGCTGTGGGGACAAGGCAGGGGCTCAGCTGCTGGCTTCAGTCTCGGGACAGGGAGGGGACAGGCATGCCTCACCTTGGGTACGGAAGGTCTTGCCACAGAGGTGGCACTGGAAGGGCTTCTCGCCTGTGTGCGTGCGCAGGTGCATGTTGAGATTGGCCTTCTGGGTAAAGGCGTGGCTGCAGAACTCGCAGACATGTGGCCTCTCGTTCCTGTTCGGGCAGAGACACAAACAGAGGCCATCAAAAGGGAACTGGCCCCCTTCACTCTGCTACAGCTGGACATGTGACAGGCAAGGAAGGCCTGGGCAGTACCAGGCAAAGGGCACCACCTCCACCCCAGAGCGGAAGGGAGCTCTATGGAGTGGGAGGCACAGGAAACTAAGAACATGCCCCTCAGGAGGTATGAAGCCTTGTCTTAGCTGGAAATCCCGTCCCCCAGCCGCTCTGCCTGGCCAACTCTTGCTCAAGCCTAAGGCATCCCCACCCCAGAAAGGCTGCATGCCTAGATTCAGGCTGGAGGGCACACTCATCTGTGTAACTGTCAGCAAACTCTGCCTTCCCGGCCCCGCTGCTGGCCAGGCCCTGGGGGAGGATGGCTGACCCACACCTGTGCTTGGCTTTGATGTGCATCTGCAGGCCATTGCGGCTCGAGGCCCGGTGCCCACACTCCTCGCACACAAACAGCTTCTCCCCACGGTGCTTGAACGCCTCGTGCAGCTGCAGCTCCGTGCGGGACAGAAAGCACTTGGCACAGGTAGGGCACTGCAGAGTAGACAGGTCGGGCAGAGGGGCCAGGGCCGGGGTGAGGGCAGGGCTGCCTGGGAGCCCCGCAGGCCCCCAGTACCCCGGAACAGCAGAAAGCACACGGCCTCCCGCCCACTCTTGCTCACGCCAGCATTCGAGTGTGCCCAGCCCAGCCCTGCCTGGCACTTACTGCATGGGGCTTGGGGGCTCCGTGTAGCTTGATCATGTGGCTCTGCAAGTCCTTCTTCTGCATGAACTGCTGGGAGCAGGAGGAACACTGAAAAATAGGCCCACGGTCACCTCCAGGGCAGCCTGCACAAACGGAGGCCTGGCCGCCCATGCCCATGCTGTCGGGTGGAAGAGTGAGGGCAGGGCCCAGGTGAGGTTCAAGGAGGCTCCCTGATCTGGAATGAAGGATGGCACTAGGGGGCCACCAGTGCCATGGCCACAGGGGTACTGAGCCTGCCCTCCACAGAAAGAAACCAGAGCCCACGAAGGACCCTGGAGGTGAAGCTGCAGCCAGTGGCCCCCACCCACAGACACAGGACAATGGATGGGTAGGGAAGCGCCTTGAAGGCTATCAAGGAGGAGGTGCCTGAGGCCACGCCAGGTAAAGGGCTCAGCAGGAGGGATCCTGGGCCCACCCTCCCCTGGAGACAAGCTGATCCTGACCTTGTAGGGCATGTCCCCTGTGTGGGACACCATGTGCACCCGCAGCTCCATCCTCCGGCGGAACGTCTCCTGGCACACAGAGCACGTGAAGACCTGGCAGTGTGAGGGGCAAGCAGGGCCGGCGTCAGGGCCTCTGCCTGTGGCGGCAGGAATTCCACTGGCTGCTGGGAAGAGTCTGCCTGGGGGGACGCTCAGGTGGGACAGGGTAACACATAACCTGCCTGCCCTGACTGTCACTGAGCACTGCAAACCCAGCACACACCAGGCTCTTCTCAGGCCCAGACAGCTGGATGCACGGGCCAAGTGGCCTCATGCATGGTCCCTGGCCCCAGCTGCCAGCAACAGGCCTCTAGGAAGAGAAGGGCAGGGTTTAGCTGGGTCCCACGCATGGGCCAGCAGTGGGTGGAGGCAGCGGCCAGGAGGCCTTTCCCAGCAGCCACCCCTCGCTGAAGTTCCCCTTCTCCGAAGCCCACAGTAGAGCTGGGCCAGGGGCCTGGGAAGGCAAATTCAAAGTGCCTCCCACAGAGTCCCTCCTGCACTTATCCCTTCCACCCTTGGGACGTGTGTCCCCACCTGTACCAAGGTGTGGACTCAATATCCAAGGACCCTGAAGCTCTCTTAAGCATACAGTCCCCCTCTGAGACAGTCTCCTGGGGGCCCTTCCCAGATGGCACCAAGACAGAGGCCAGCATGCCCCTGCCCACAAGTACCTGGGCCAGCTCCCAAGTACCTGTTCCGAGCGGTTCATGCAATTCCGGGCTTCATGCTCCAGGAGGTTCTCCTTCCGAAAGTAACACTTCCCACATTTGGGACACTCAAAGGGTTTCTCCCCAGTGTGTTTCCTGCCAGGAGAAGCCACATGGGGTGTGGGGGCTGAGAGGGTTTCCCGGCTCTCCCTCACCTTGGGCCCCTCTGGCCCCCGAGGCTGACAGTGCTGTGCTGCACAGCAGGAGGGAAGAGGTGTCCTGAGGCTGGCTCGTGGCTCACCACGTGGGCACAGTCAGACCCTGGCTGGTGAACGTGCAAGGACAAGTCCAGAAACCACCTCCAGCAGAGACTCTCTGCAAGGGAGAATGCCATGGCCACCCTATGCAGCTAGAGGGGACATCCAGAGCCAGCCTCCCAAGAGGCTGCCACGAAGCTGACTGGCAAAGGGGCTGACGGGGAGGCCTGGCCAACCTTCCAACAGAAGGCAAAAACAATCCCTGGGGCCTGACTACCTGGAGAAACAACTCCATCTTCCCAGAGCTTCAAAATTGTGACCAGAGCTGACCACCTTACCTCGCTCCACTACCTAGTGTGGCAACAACATCTCCTGGGCTGCCACGTGAGCTGCCTACCTGGTCTCCCTGCTCCTTGCCTGCCTCCCTGACTGGTTTCAGCTGTCAGCAACAGCCAGACAGAGCCTTTAAACAGAAGTCAGGCGTCAGCACCTCTTGGCTCACAGCCCTCCAATGCTTCCCAATTCAGAGAAAAGGCCCAGGAGGTGCCTTTTTCATTCCCAAGGTGTCCCACCAGGCCAGGCACACACCTCCTTGCTGTCCGTCAACCCACCAGGCTCGTTGCTGCCCCAGAGCCCTCACCCCCAGTCACCCATTTGGTCAACTTCCTCACCTCCTTTGAGTCGTTGCTCAAATCTCACCATCTCAGTAAGTCTCCTCAGACCACTGTTATTTAAAATTGCAACCTGACCCCACCTGAACCCCCCAACCTCCTCTTTCTTTTTCCACAGCACTTCTCACCTTCCATCACACACAGTTTACTTCCTGTCGGTCATCTGCATGGCCCTGCATAAGCTCCACAAGGGACCATTGTTTTGTTCACTGATATATCCTGAGCTGCCTCATAGTTTGTTGAACAAATGAACTAAACGAACCAACCTCAGAGCCCGCATGCAGCACTGCGAGAGCTCTTACAACCAGCCAGAGGCCAAGCTCTTCTCTCTTCCTCTAATCGCTGCATCAATTGTCCTCATTCCCCATCAAAATAATCTCATGAAGTCATCACTCCCCTCCCCTCCCAGTTCTCAGGGCCAGTCCAGCAACCTGAAGCCCAGGGTCAGGATGGAGACAGTATGAGCACCTGAGTCTTACCCTGGCAGAGTGTCCAGGCAGAACGGCGACTGCCCCAGAGTTCCCCATACACCGAGATTACCCAAAGATTCCACTGGCAGCAGCTGCCACAAAGCAAAGTGCACAGGTATAGCAACCTGATTTCGTCCCCAGCTCCAATTCCAGGTGATCACTGGTGGCTTCTTCGAGTGTCACAGTGAGAAAAGATTTGTGGCCTAACCTGGCTTGGCAAGAAAGTGCCCTGTGATGGGATGAGTGATGCCTTGGCTGGAGAGTGACAGGATTGGAAGGCATGTCGCCTACCTGCCATCCCCATAGACCTTGCAGGGACTCTGGAGCAGCACTTTCCAAGAGAACTCTCTGTGATGATGGGAATGTTCTATGCTACACTGTCCAATTCGGTAGCCAGGAGCCATGTGGCTCCTGAGCAGTTGAGATTTGGCTGGTGTGTCAAGAACTGAATTTTTTATTTAACTTTAATTACTAATACTTAAGGTTAGGCTTCAGCGCCTGCACAGGGTCCACAGGCTTCTCTTCTGCTGGCAGGAGCCAGCCGGAGGGCAAAGTCCACAGTGGGTGGAACCTATTGACAAGGAGTCCACAAACCCATCTCCAGCCAGAGGACTCACAGCAGGAGGGGGACGAAGAATCCCACGCAAAGTTAGGTTCTCACTCCCTGATGACCAGAGCTGTGCCAACGCGAGGCACCAAGTGGGCACAGGACCCCTCCCCCAACGTGGAAACAGCAGATAGGAAAAGAAAATAGAAAAACAGAACGTTTACCTGTTGTGAACTTTAAGATAATATTTGCTGAGGAACTTTTTATGACATGTGGGGCATTCAACCGGCACCGCTGTACCTTTTCTGTTCTCAGCGGGCTCAGCTGCTAGGGAACCTGCGCTCAGGGATGGCTCGGCAGCACAGGGCTTTCTGATTACGTTTGACTTCCTCCTGGTCAGCACAGCCTCAGGCTCAGAAACGTAATCGCCATCCCCGTCGTCCTCCACTTGAACCACTACTTCCCACTAGGGCAGAAGAGGCAGCAGGAGGGGGCGGGGTCACCAAATTAATCAGCAGGGGTTGTGGGGACTCAGCTCCAGTCCTATCCCAACCCCTAACCCAAACAAGTCCCTTCATCAGGGACTATTCCCTTCAGGGGCCCAGGGCAGATAGCATCTGCACCTTGCATTTGGAGACAAGTGGCTCTGTTTATGGGGAACTGGAAGCCTGGCTGCATTTCACTGTCCTGGGGAAACACCTGTAGTCCTGATGCTGCCTTCTCCACACCCTTATGGACAGCTGCAACTAGTAGAAAGGGCAACCCGAGGTCACCAGCTTTCTTGGTTTGGAGAAAGCTTGCTCTAAACCCACATAACAGAGATTCTTCCTTGGGGTCCACATTATCCCAAAAAAGTATGGATCTTTCCCCCTACTCTTATCTTCCCAGTTTCAGCACCCTGGGCACAGCACAGTACCTCATTACTCCCGCCCTGCAGCTGCGCCCCTTCAGCATCAAAGGGCCTTGGGGGCACTTTGCAGTCCTCAGGCTCCTTGTCCTCTGGGGAGCAAGGCTTCAGAGCCTGCTTGAGTTTCCCAGGGAGGAAGGAGGGGCTCTCACTCTGAGCAGGGGGATGGAGGTGGGGCCTCTGGGGGCTGTGACTGCTTCTGGGCTCCTGATCCCTGGAGACTAGACCCAGAGTCCTGGAAACTTCCTCTTCCTCCAAGCTTTCTGGCTCCTTCAGGTGGCTGTTCACATCCTGGGAGGCGGGTTTCCCCACCACACTCTGGCCACCTGGTGCCTGTCCCACTGAGGTTTTGGGCCTGAAGCTCTGGCACAGCTCCACAGCCTCAGGCACTCGCAACTCCCTGGCTGCCAGAAGCACCTGATCCCGGTTCCCCGAGGTGAGGGCGAGGTGACCAGTGTAGAAAAAGTCCAACAAGAGGCCAAATATCTCAGCGAAGCCAGCAGGGAGGACAACACTACCCCCTGAACCATCCCCGTAGAGGCTCTGGAAGAAGTGGCTGCAGCAGGCAAGGACACTCCAGTGTGCCTTGAATACCAGGCCCCCCACGTCCAGGGTAGCGTCGCAGTACTGGCCCTTCTCTCGCTGCTTGTTGAGCTCCTGCAGAACCCTCACACTGTGCTGGACGAAGGAGCCGTCCATGATCAGAAGAGAAGGAAGGCAGGAGTGACACCCTGGCCAGCTCAACCGAGGGTATGCAACAGAAAGCCCCTGGATTTGAAAAGAAAGGGGAAGCTGGACTCTATTCTGATAATCACATTTATCAGAACGAGGACTTAGGTCAAGGTTAGACGGTGCACGCGGGGAAGAGGAACGGACTGACAGCCTCCGGGGAGGGGGAGCGGGGGCCATATTGGATTGGCCAGAGAGGGGCGGGGGCGCAGGCGGACTAGCTGGGGGACGGGGCATGGCGGGACAGTGTCGTGAAGACGGGCTGATGGGAGGAATCAAAGTTTGGGGAAAGGAGGCAGGGGATGTGCGCGAACTGTGGACCCTGGACCAGGGAGGGCGGCGGACGCAGACAGGTGAGCGAAGCCCACGCCGCGCCCACAGGTCCCGAGCGGCCGGGCGGAAGGCGGCCGCGGCCACGCTCCCATCGGCCATGACGGCCCGAAGTCCCTCCCTCCCTCGCCCCGCGCCCTCCTCACCAGAGCTGGTCCTCCCTGCGCCAGCCCCACCGGCCCCGCGCTCCGTCGCCTCCACACCCCACAGACCAACTGCCCTGGCCGTGCGTGCCCGGCCTACCCTGCGGAGACGCCGCTGTCGCCGCGCCGGACGTGACGTCAGGGCGCGCCGGCCAGGCGGGCGCCTTGGTGGCGTAGGGCTTCTAGCTCCCACCTGAGGGGGCGGGACGCTTCCGAAAAAGGCCAATGGAATGCAGGGAAGGAAGGGTCCAGGCCCAGTGCTTTCGGCGCTGGACCCGCCCCCCTGAGTTGCTCAGCAACGCCAAGGTGGGCGCCCGCCTGTGCTGGGCTCCGGGCTCATACTTGAAGAGGTGACACCACCCCCCTCCCAGACCGGAAGCGCAGCCTAGACGCAGACACACATTTCTTCTCTTTATTGGCAGCCGGGAGCCTGAGCTGGGCTCTCCTGTGCCCTTGCACATCCCAACCCAAGACCGAGGAGCCCAAATGCCTCCCGGACACCCCAGGCCCACGGTCCTGCTCGACCTTCGACCCTCAGGCCAGGGGCCTTACAGTCCTGCCCGCCCGCTTGGCCCCACCTGACCCCACTGGTCAGGTGGAGCGGGAGCGCCTCGTGTAGTCCTGGATGGAGGCCTGGAAGTGCTCTGTGCTGTTGAGATCTGGGCGGCAGAGGATCACATAGCACTTGGGGAGGAAATAACCACTGAAGCCGCTGCTCAGACTGCTCAGCGCGGCCAGCACATTGACCGCGAGCAGGTACTTGCCCTGGAAGACGCGGGCCACGGTGAAGAACGCGATCCAGGACACGAAGTTGAGGAGCAGGCTGAAGGTGACACATTTAGCCTCGTTATAGTTCTCTGGCAGGTCCTTGCCCAGGTAGCTGCAGGCAAAGGCGCTGACCGAGAGGAGGCCATTGTAGGCGAAGGCCAGCACGAAGCCCAGTGAGTGGAACTCTGTGCACTCAAGCATCACCAGCTGGGGGAAGTGCTGGTATTCTCTGGTGGGCAGTGGGGTCCACACCGCAAGCCAGGTTAGACAGATAAGCAGCTGGGTCATTGAGCTAATCAGCACAAACAGGCCAGCACCGTGGTTTTGGACCCAGGCACGGTAGAACATGGGTAACTTGGTGGAAAACTTGAAGATGATGACCAGTTGGAAGGAGCGAACTGTCAGGCAGGACAGGAAGATGGCAAAACCAAGGGCAAAGAGGGCCTGGCGCAGCAAGCATGCGAGCAGCGTGGGCTCCCCAAAGAAGCCATAGAGGCTGCAGCTACCCACCGCCAGGGAGCCCAGCATGAGGAAGCACAGCTGGCCCCCAGCTGACCTCACCACAGGGGTGTCTAGGTGCCAGGCAAACAGGCCAGCAGTCCCAACCAGCAGCAGCAGCAGCAGCGAATTAGCTGCCAGCAACACCCAAGAGATGCGCTCATGCCAAGTCAAACACACCACAGTGCGTGGGAAGCAGGTCTGGCTTCCCTCAGGTGCCCACTCTTCTTTCCCACAAGGCTGGCAGCTGTAGAGGTCTGAAAGGGAAGGCAGAGGAAGTTCCTGCACAAGATGCTGGGGGAGCTGTACCATGGCAACTAGGCTCTGCTGGCCATAGCAGGTAGGGGGGAGGGCGGGTGTTTCCTCAAAACGTCTGTGTTAATTACAGACTCTGGAGATATATACCTAAGTTCTATATGGCTCAGGATCCCTGCAGGGGTTGGCAAACCAAGAGGTCCCTAGCAAGGGCCTTGCCCTGGTAACTCTGCCCACATACCATATCATTTGCTTTGATCCGATGGGAGCCAGCCCTAAAGGAAAGAAATTTTCATCTTTCCCTCCAGCCCTTCCACTAACCAAATCCTCCTTCCTGAGCTGCTGCTCTGTGGTTTCTTGAGTCCTGACTCACTCAGTGAGGACAGAAGAAATACATTCCCAGCCCCGCAGGGATAATAAAAGGAAAGAAGGTGGCCCCAGGAGTCCAGCTCTAGGCTGAGCCCTTAGCTACCTAATTTGCTCTCTGATCTTGACTGTGCACCCTGGATGGGGCATCCTGGTTTTTTGGGTTGTTCTGTTTTGTTTTGTTTTTTGCTGCAAACATGCTAGTGTCTGCATCCAGGCCAAGCTGTTCAAGGAGTTAGCAGTCTTTGACCTGAGCAATAGAAAGAACAAATAGGACAAGAGGGTAAAAAGGGAAAAGTAGCTACATTCATTGGAGAAAGAGGTTGAATTCAGGATAAGATTGCATCTGTGGAAGTTGTGATAGGAGCTCTCTGATAAAGGACGCACCTCGGTCTAAGGCTCTCAGTTGGTTTGTTGTTTTTTTCTTGATCAGAACTCAGTCTGATGGCAGGTGTCTTCCATCTTGTACCTAATTGGCAGCCCAGTGACTAGGGCCCAGGTTCTAGGCTGGGTGTGTGCACGTGGGGGACAACGGAGGTCCTCCCATCCACTGTGTAGTCCCCAGCAGTGCTGGGTAGCCCGCCCACTCACTTGTCCACTCACCACTCTTGTTGAGGAAGGTCCCAGCCTCACAGGGAACACACTCAAAGCAACAGTGCTGGAAACCCACAACCACCTGCTGGTGCCCTTCAGGACAGTCACTGGAGCACACAGACTTAGGCACCTGTAAGAAGCCACAGGTGTTCTGCAACCACTTGGAGGGGCCCACCTCAAAGGGCAGCTCACACGTGTAACAGAAAACAGAATCTCTGTGCATCTGCCCTCAGGGCTCACTCCCAGGGCAGAGCGCCTGGTCATGTAAACCAATGCCCCACTGGGCGTCTGTGTGCCAGCCCATGGAGAAGATGCTCTACATCTTCTCATCACCCACTCGGGCAGAGAAGGGCACAACGTCCTTCCCTGCCTCCTTGGCAGGGCTGGATAGAGCCACGTCAGCCTGACACCTGGCATCCCCCTCCTGCTCTGTGCATGCTGTGCCAGCATCACCCCCAGGCTCCAGGCTGCCCATGGCAGTCACCTGATGAGTGGCCACATCCCCATTACCTGGTTGTCCTTTCCATGCCACTGGATTTTGGTCTCATTTATGTCCAGCCAACCTGGAGACCATGTGGAAGAGCCGACAACAGTGAAGGTCCAGTTGGGCCCACTCCAGTCCCAGGCAATTATGGTATAGCCACTAAAGGGGCCCCCATTGTCATTAAATGTCACAGTGTCTTCGTGTAGAAGGAAATTCACTTTGGGGATCTGCTCCAGAAGCTGAAACAAACGTATCATGAAGCCATGGTAGACAACACAGACCCAGATGGCCCATGAAGCAAGTGCCTGAGGCCTTCTTAGGTTTCTATCCTGGGTGGTTTCAGCCCACCCAAAAGGTCTGGTCCCTTCCTCAGAGCCCCCTCCCCTTCTTGGAAGCCCCTTGACCCTCCCAACCAGCCTCCTGAGAGGAGGCCTCTGACAAAGGACCCCTTACAGACATTTTTTTTTTTTTTTTTTTTTTTTTTTGAGACAGAGTCTCACTCTCTTGCCTGGGGTGAGTGCCGTGGCATCAGCCTAGCTCACAGCAACCTCAAACTCCTGGGCTCCAGCAATCCTACTGTCTCAGCCTCCCAAGTAGCT
>CAUYSK010025032.1:0-30739 GCA_963575035.1 Avahi laniger | reverse complement strand
CAACTAAAGGACACGGGGAGCACTAAAGGGAGGGAAGGGCATGCCTTTAACCTGCATTTGGGTGAGGCAAAGACATAAAGTGTAACTAGAATGTTTGTACCCTCACAATACCTTGGAATAATAATATAAAAAAAATAATAAAAAAAAAACAGAAAAAAAAATGTGTTGTTTATAATGAAAAAACAAAGAGTTCAACAGAGTATAAATGATAAGAGTATGGTATTTTCATAAAGATATACCTATCACAAATGTATATAGATCCTAAATACTGCAAGAATGTGTATAGAGCAATATGTAACCCATGTTTATGTTTGAAGTTTATGTCTTAAAAGTTTATGTTCTTTTTTTTCTTTTTCGTGTTTTTGCAATAATTCTCTACCAATATACAAAAATGGGAAAACAAAATATACTGTTAATGTATAGAATTTCCAATAATTTCAAAAATAATTTTTAATAATTCTCTACTGACATATAAAAAGGAAGAAATAAAAACATTAAAATGGTATATACAACACATAAAATGTGTCATGTCAAAATACAACAGTTTTAATTTTTAGGTTACATGATAATGACAATTTAATTTTTCCTTCTTATTAGCTTATGTTTTTACAATAAGTCTGGTCTAATTTATTAAGTGAAAATAATTCCAATATTGATTACTTAAAGTTTTCTAGAATTCATTTTAAAAAACTTGCTTAAACATTTTTCTATTTATCTTGAATTTTTGGGCTTATACCACACAATGTATTCCAAAGGAAAACAGAGATTATTAAAAGAATGGAGAAGAGAGATGAGAGAGAGAAAGAAATAGAGAGACAGAGAGAGAGAATGAGAGAAGAGAGACTAGAGACTACTAGAATCTAGAATTATTTAATAAAAAAGGTAATATTACTAAAGGCCTTCTTTTTTATAAAAACATACTGTATCCAGCATCAAGAACTGAAAGCCAATGTAGTTAGCAATATAAGCTTTTATAAGGGGAACTATCGTGTATAACATATTCCATCAAAAAATGAAAGCATAAACTGAGACATAGTGTCTTATGAGTCTTGCATTGACCTGTAATGAAAGAGCAATTAATGTAAACTAAAGCTTGGGACACTGTACTATGCTTCCTGGCATCAAGATAACAGAGTCCCAGAGATTTACTTTCAAATGCTTAAGAATATGAAGAAAAAGCTTGAAACGGCCAGACATTTTTCCTATAGCATGTCTTTGTCAACATTGTTTTAAGTCAGTTACTAGATTATGTTCTGTTTGTCACTAATTTATATTATAAGTAAGTATAAAATGAACAGTTTATCTCTCTTGGTTAAAATGATTGTTCCATATTTTAAATACTATATTTGGTCTGACTTTGAATCCAGAGATAATTACACACCTTCACTGTGCCTCTGCTTGCACATCTATAAAATAGGGCTCATTCACTCATTCAACACATATTTATTGATGATCACACCTGCCAAGATAGGTTGGGTTACGCTGTGGTAGCATAAACTCCCTAAATCTCAGTGGCTGCACACCACAAGTTTACTTTCCTGTTGTGAAAATCCACTCCAGTCCTGGGTAGCTTTCCATAGCAGCTGTACTTCAAGTGTACACTCAGCATTTCAGGCTGCTTCAATGTTTTGGCACTTCCATATGAACACGAGCTTCCAAGATCTTCACACGAGGGAGAAAGAGATGGCTGAAAATTTAACAACTAAATGCGACCACCAAGAAGGAACATAAAGCATTTTCACACACATTCCTTTGAAAAAGTGTGTCGTATGTCCACCTTTAACTTCAGAGTGTTAGGAAAGAGCAAGCCATCTGTGCTCTAATATGACAAAAGAATAGATTGGCTCTCATTGGGCAGTAAAAGTGCTTAACCAATCATATTCAAGGTGTCAAGCATTATTCCCAATTCATCAGACAGAGCAATGTGTTGAAAATTCTAACTTTATGGATTTCATAGATCTTAAATTGTAGTGATAGTGATGATGGCAGCAGTATACTGAGAATAAACAGATGGAATATATATAACACACGGTGAGTGTTAAAGGGAAAAGGGAAGTAGGCTAATTGGGATAGCACATAAAAGGATGAAGGTTGCAATAGTTGCTTATGATGTTTTTATACAGTTGGAAGGCATAGAACACTGTACTGTTCCTACCATATTTAAGTAGGAACCTAAAGGAAATGAGACAAAAAAGCTACAGATATTTGGGAGAGGGAATAGCAAACATAAAGATTATGAGGCAGGTAAGGGTGTAGCATAGCATATCAAAAGCAAGTGGATGAACGATGACAGCAAGATGGCAGAATAAAAAATGTCCCAGCCCTTAATCCCACACAGAACCATAGATTTAACAATAATATATGGATCAAAATGTGAGTTGTATTTAACTCATGCAGTTTTGAGCCCAGAGCCTCATGAAGCATATGCAACTCATACATCTCTTTATCTTGAGCCGCATGAACTATTTTTGAAGTTGCATATAACTCACACACAGAAAACAATAGAAAGTAACAAATTTTTCATTATATTAGAAAGGATTGTTTTGGTTTCAAAGTTTTTATTCTATTTTTGTAATAAAACACCATGGCTCAAAGGGAAAAATTTTTTTTCTAGTGTGGCAATGTGTTAAAATAGAGTGTTATTACTATATTTTATGTAAGCCTCATAATAATGAAAAAGAAAATACCTACAGAAGATACACAAAAGAAAAAGGAAAAGGAATAAACGTATATCAGTACAAAAAAATCAACAAATACAAAAGGAATACAGCAAGAGAGAAAAGAGATAAAAAGGAATTGCAAAACAGACTGAAAACAATTAAAATAACAATGGTAAGTACCTACCTATCAATAATTATTCTAAACATGAATGGATTAAATTGATCAATCAAAGGACATATAGTAGTTGATTGGATTAAAGAAAATAAAACAAGTTCCATCTAAATGCTTTCTATAAGAAAGTCACTTTATATTTTACATTAAAGTCAGCATAGACTGAATGTAAATGAAAATAAAAAAAGAGATGCAAATCATAACCAAAAGAAAGCAAGGATGACTATACTTTTATCAAACTAAATAGGGTTTAAATCAAAAACTGTCAAAAGAGAAAAAAAGTCATTAGATAATAATGAAAGTATCAGTTCACCGAGAAGATATAACAATTATACATACGTATGTACTCAACTTCAGAGCACCTAGATATGCAAAGCAAACATTTCCAGTACTGAAGAAAGAAATAGATTGCAATACAATTACAGTAGATTTCAGTATTCCCCTTTCAATAAGGCATCGAACATCCTGACAGAAAACAAAGATACAGTGAATCTGAACAATATTACAGACCAATCAGACTTAAGAGACACATATGGAACATTTCATCCAGTAGCACAGGTTATACATTCTTCTCAAGTGCAAACAAAACATTCCCTAGGATAGATGACATGTTAGTCAAAACAAGACTTAACAATTTTAAAAAGATTGAAATGATTCCAAATATGTTTTTCAACAACAATGGAATGAAACTAGAAATTAATTACAGAAGGAAAGCTGGAAAGGTTATAAATACGTGAAAATAAAAAAAAAATTCTTGAGTAACCATTGAGTCAAAGAAGAAATCAAAATGGAAATTTAAAAATATCTCAAAATAAATGAAACCAAACACATACCCAAAATTATAAGATGTAGCAAAACGGTACTAAAGAAAGTTTATAGCAATAAACACCTACATTAAAAAAGAAAAGTCTTAAATAAATAATCTAAATTTACATATCAAGAAACTAGAAAAAGAACAAACTAAGCCCAAAGTTAGCATACTAGAGATTAGAGCAGTAATAAATACAACAGAGATTGGAAAGACAATAGGAATGAAGAAAACCAAGCTATTTTTTTTGAAATGATGAACAAAGTTGGCAAACCTTTAGTTGGAATAATTATGAAAAAAAGAGAGAAGACTCATAGAAATCAGAAAAGAAATAAGAAATGTTACAACTGATGATACAAATAAAAAGGGTGCTGTGAACAATTATATACCAACAATTGAATAATCTAAAAGAAATGGATAAATTCCTAAAAACATACAACCTACCAAGACTGAATCTTAAAGAAACAGAAAATCTTGTTAGGTCTGTCTTGATATTCTCTGATCCTCTGTTCCGAGTATCAAGAGTACTGGTACCCAGTTGAGCAGATGACTGAGTGATCACAACCGCAAAGCAATCCTTCACAAACAGTTTATTACAGAAAAGAAAGAAACTATACAAATGAAAGTAAAGAAGGAAGCCATCCAAAGTGAAAATACGTTCCAGAGAGAGGAATGGGTCAGTCTCCATGAGTGGAGAAAGATGTAAGGATTCCCAGGCGGTTTCCTTTTATTGGGCTGGTCCGGGGGGGGGGCTTACAGGAAGTGTGGGCTATTATCAAATGATTATCAGGTGTTTTGTGTTTTCCTGCAGTCCCTTCCCCTGATTGGTCCCTGACTTCTCCACCCTAGGAACCATCCTTCTGGCCTACAGTTACCAACTGCAGATTTGATCCCTACCTAACAATCTGAACAGAACAATAATGAATAAGGAGATTGAATCATTAATCAAAAACTTCCCAGAATAATAACTGCAACCCAGAACCAAATAACTTAACTGATGAATTTTATTAATACTAAACATTTTAAAAATTAGCACCAATCCTCTTTAAACTCTTTCAAAATATAGAAGAATAGGGAACACTTTCAAATTCATTTTATGAGGCCAGCATTACCCTGATACCAAAGCCAAAGATACTACAAGAAAAGAAACTACAGGCTGATGTCCCAATGAACATAAATTTAAAAATACTCAATGAAATACTAACAACCCAAACTTAACATCACATGAAAAGATTCATACACCATGATAAAGTGAGATTTTTCTTTTGGATGCAAGGATTGTTCAACATATGCAAATCAATTTACGTATATACCATATTAACATAATGAGAACAATAAAAACCACATTATCATCTCAATAGACGCAGGAAAAGCATTTGATACAATTTGACACCATTTCACAGTAGAAAACTCTCAACCAACTAGGTATAGAAAGAACTAAACTCAACATAATAAAGACCATCTATGAAAAGCCCACAGCTAACATCATACTCCAAGATCAAGAACAAGACAACAGGGCCTACTCCTTCTGCTTGTGTACAGCACAGTATTGGAAGCCCTAGGCAGAGTAAATAGGCAAGAAAAAAAAAAAAGACATCCAAACTGAAAGGAAGATGGAAAATTATCTGTTTTCAGATGATATGATCTTACAGGTAGAAAACTGACAGAACTAAAAAAAATTCTGTAAAGTTACATGATAAAAAATCAACATACAAAAATCGGTTGTCTTTAAATATGCTAACATGAACTGTCTGAAAAGGAAATTAAGAAAGCAATCCATTTTCTATAACCTAAAAAAGAATAAAATACTTGAAAATCAACATATCCAAGAAGTTAAAAGTCATATACACTGAAAACTATATAACATTGATGAAAGAAATTAAAGAAGACACAAATAAATAGAAAGACATTCTGTGTTCATGGATTGTAAGACATAATATTACTAAAATGTTAATACTATGAAAATGATGTACATATTCAATGCAATCCCCATAAAAATCCTAGAAGCATTTTTTACAGAGATAGAAAAAAAAGCTGAAATTCATATGGAAATACAAAAGACCCCAATAGTCAAATAAATCTTGCAAAAGAAAACAAAATTGAAGTAATCATACTCCCTGATTTCAAAATTTATTACAAAGCCATGCTAATTAATATAGTATGGTACTGATACAATATAGACATATATACTAATGAAACAGAATAGAGTCCAGAAGTGAACCCACACATATATGATCAACAGATTTTTAACACTAATAGCAAGGATTCACAATTGGGAAAGGATAGTTTCTTTAACAAATGATGTTGGGAAGACCGGATATCCACTTGTAAAGAATAGAATTCGACCCTTATCTTACACCATATAGAGAAATCAACTCAAAATATTTATTTAAACATAAAACTTTAAGCTTTAGAATTCCTAGAAGAAAACTAGGGGAAAATCTTTATGATATTGGTATTAGGCAATCTGAGAAGAGTTTCAGTTTTTCTAATGATTCTTGATCTATAATTGAATATTTTTCTTAAACATGGTCAGAGGAAAAGTGTTAACAGACAGATCCTTCATTTTTCAAAAAAGATTTGTGTAGTATCAAATTTAGGTGAACAATTAATCACCCTATAAATGAATGGATGGTTCTTCTTCAACATGACATATTTAAAATTTTGAAAATTTCTTGAAATATAGCAATATTCATTTGTATACTATTAACAGAAAGTTTATCTCTTCAAGAACTAGAAAGTATATTTACATATTTTTTTCAAGACTTCTCTTTGGTATTGATAAGCTTATCCATATGTCTAAGTTTGGACGTGTATTTATTTGTTGGCTAACATAGGAGGAGGCATATCCAATTTATTGCACAATAATAGCAGATACACAGGGAATCACCACTGTAGGAATAGCTACTTGCACTTAAAGAGTTATACAATAATGAACAAGACAAGTATTTTTTTAGCTGCAGAAGTGATTTTTTTGCATTATATTGAACAAAATGACTTTTGGAAATGTGAATACATAGAAAGGGTTATAAGAATGTTGGGCAAAGAAGTGGAGTGTATTGGATAATTCCTCTCTCTCTTCCCCCCGCCCCCCAAAACACTCAGGATATTAGTTCATCCAAAGAGAGCAAGATATGCCATAAGTTAAAGCAACAAAACACATTTCCTCAGACATAGGACAGTGATGTAAAGATAAAAGAAGCAGTTACCTTTCAGGCACAGATCAGTCATCACAGGACTGATGCAGGATTCTCACAAAGTTGTTTGCTTTATAAGATCATCTTTGAGGTTTATGCTGACTTCCAGATGTGCTTTGTGTCTTCTCATCTTCTTTTTTTTAAATTGACAACTCATACTTGTATAAATACATGGTGTACAAAATGATATTGTAATATATGAACACAATGGGTGATAATTAAATCAAGGTAGGTAACATGCCCGTCACCTCAAATACTTAACTTTTTTGGTGGTAAGAACATATGAAATTTACTCCTAGAAATATTGAAATGTAAAATACTCTATTATTAACTATATTGATCATTTCTTAGCTTTGGGTCCAATTGATTTTTGAGCCACTAACAGCCTCCTAATAAGTTCCCTTAGCTAAAGTTAGCCAGTGTTACTTTCTTTTCCTTGGAATTGAGACTTCAACTGGAATATTATATTACTCTCTCTCTCTCTCTCTCTCTCTATATATATATATATATATATATATGTATATATACACATATGTATATATAATTTGATACTTTACAGCAAATTAAAATGATGCATAATATAGTATTAAAATCAATTTTAAAATGAGACACATTCTGAAAATTCACATTTCTCAATGTTGCTGTCTGCTAAATTTGCTTCAATGTGTAAAAAAAGGAGCATCCCTTACTTTTGGCAATTTGAATAGTGTTTTCTTGCTTATTATTAAAATTACAAAAAATAAATGGGTAATATAACAAATGGTCTGGCCTTTAATATTCAATTGTGAAGATGCTATGGTTTCAAAACATATATCCTGATATGAATTGTTATTTTGCTGTTCTCTATGAAGTTCTGCTTTATTTGGAATCATTTGCATAGCTGAGGTTCTGATTGCTTTGGAGCATCAGAGATTCCTTGGCTATTTACAAAAGTCTCAGAATGTTTACCTTGGAGAGCTAGCAGATTCAGTAAAGAGAATATGTCCAAATCCAAATGATTTTCAACAGACTTTTTGAACTTTCCCTGTGTATAAGGATTTTTTTTTCACCTGTGTTTTAAAGCCAAAATGAACTGCAAAGGAATTAAATGGTATTTCATTAGCTGCCATTCACAGCAATTGTCTTTAAATACTGAGAAATTTTGTAGAGACAAGTTATTTGTTCAGTTTCTTGATAGATCTCAGATTTAAAAGCTCCAAAAATATATTATATTACATGTTTCTATAGAGAAAAAATATGTATATTTTGCTTTAGGTGCCTAGAGAAACAGTTTTCTCTCAGCTCTTTGAGCTTAAAACTTTTATTTTCTGGGTGGATTTTGCTGTTTTCACCTGGAAGCCACATTTTTCATAATGAATTAAAGTTAACATTTTTCTGCCTTCAAGTACAATATTTTACTATACCTTTAGAAACATTTTTTATAGAATTATTTCACAAGCTTTGGTGGCCACATCAGAAAACTGCTAATAACATCTTATGTACATGCGAAGATGACTTTTTTCATTTATCTATTATTCAAAATCTAAAGTTCGTCATAAAGCACCCTTAGGTTTTCATTTATTTGGAGAATATAATTCATCTTAAGTGGGAAAGCATTATTATATACAGAATTCCTCTTCACTGTGACAATCTGTTTACAGTTTGGCATTCTGGAGAATTTTAGCAGGTCTCTGAACAACAAAGGGCTATTATGTGGAGGTTGGTCTTGAGTAAAAACATCTTTACTGAAAATTAAGAATAGATTTTAAAATATTTCAGTTTTCATTATATTTTTAACTCAAAAACTTATTTTTGTTTTAACAAAGGTATGATTTAACATACCATTAACTATAATTTCTGAAAAATACTAAAATTAGTCTTCAAACGGTTCATAAAATCTGCTAACTTCTCAAAAATACAAATTTTACAACAATCAAATCATTGTTTAAATCGAGGTAGCTACCTGCCACAATAATCAAACCTCTCAAATCTCAGTGACAACTTCTCTCTTGAGATGATGTCCAATGTGGTGGACAGGTCCCCCTCCAGCTTGTAGCCATGTGATCTTAACTCTATGGCTTCCAAGGTCACAACAGCAGCAGAAGGGCCTGCAAAGGAGGCACGATGACTTTTACTGATTCAGCCCACCAATGACTTACATACCTTCTGCTCATTCTTCGTTGGCCAGAAGTACTCACATGGTCCTAACCTAAGTCTAAGGTTGCTGGAAAATACAGGGAGCACATATAATTTTTAGTGAGAACACCAATATTAAGCCTATTTCTTTTTCCACCAAAGCCACACCATTGACTGAAAAACCACCAGAAAAGGATTTGCTATCTAACTCTATAAATGCAGCTAAAATATTGTCAATTATTAGAGCAAATATAAGAAAGATGGAAATACCCAAATTCAAAATATTGCAATCAATGGTTTGTCTCTGTCAGCTTGGAAGAGCAATCTGTCAATGCTTAAAGCCAATACATGAGTGATTACATAAATATCAATCGCCATGACAAAGCTCAGCTCTTTTATAATTTGACAAGCTACCCAATCAGTACAGCCACTCTGAAATAAAATAATAAGATTGGAAAACTGAAAAAAGTACTTTGAAAACCTGGCAAATATTTTTCTTTTTTTAAATATATTTGGCTTCCATTTGGGAGAAAATATTAGTTTCAGATAAAGCAATTGCATTGCAATTCAGTCTGAGCACAGTGATTTACTCAAAGCAGAAATTTTATGTGTTAGGGGAATTTTGATTAATTTTTAACTTGTGGTATAGACAGTGTTCTCTCTAATTACCTCTACCTTCTCCAGCTACTTTTTATAAAGGAGAGTTAATGAAAAAAAATATGTAGAAGTTCCTTTTCTTAAAGGGAGGGAAAAACAAGCCAACATTCACTGGAGTCTTACTATATGCTGAGTACAAAATACAAATCTTCTCACATAAACTTCAATGTAAGTAGTACTAACACTATCATTTTTTTTTAATAAATGAGGAAATTAAGACTCAGAGAGATTAAGAAACCAGTCTTGAAACAGCCTGGATTATAACCCAAATTATAGTTCAAATTTAGCTCTGCAGTATCTCTTCTATCCCCTTAACCTTAAACCAAAAGTCCCTAATGTTTTGATAGCATATGCATAATAATAAAATAAATTAATTTTAATATAGAATCCTCAATATGTATATACCTCTAAATTTATATGTGTTTTCTAGAATACATTATGTGCATTATAAAATAAAAACAAAGTAGGAATTTTGAAAGAATAAAGAAAAAACTAGAAATAGAGGAAATTTTAATTTATTTTTATCGATACAGAATAATTATGCATATTTATGGGATCATGTGTTTTTTTGATACATGCATATAATGTGTAATGATAAATCAGGGTAATTGGGATACCTATAACCTCAAACATGTATCATTTCTTTGTGTTGGGAAGATTTCAGATCTTCTAGCTATTTGGAAATACATAGCACTATAAATTCTTGTTAATGACAGTCAATCTATTGTACTATCAAACACTAGAACTTCTAGTTTCTTCTATTTAATTGAATTTTTATCTAACTGCACATGACAGTAGTTCATTATATTTTATGGCTGAATAATATTCCATGGTGTAAAAATGTCACTTTTTTATCTTTTCATTCATTGATGGACACTTAGGTTGATTCTATATCTTGGCTATCCTGAATGGTGCTACAATAAACATGGGAGTGCAGATATCTCTTCAATGTATTAAACTCCCTTCTTTTGGATATATACCCAGCAATGGGATTGCTGGATTGTATGGTAGTTCTATTTTTAGTTTTCTGAGGAACTTCCAGACTCTTTTCCAATCCATTAACACTGAATATTTTTCAACTTTTTCGTGTCTCTTTCAATTTCCTTCATTAGTGTTTTATAATTTTAATTGCACAGGTCTCCTACTTCTTTGGTTAAATTTATTCCTTAGTATTTTGTGTAGCTTTTGTAAATTGGATTGCTTTCTTGATTTGTTTTTCAGAATGTTCCCTGTTGGCATATAGAAGTGCTACTGATTTTTGTATGCTGATTTTGTATCATGAAACTTTCCTTAATTAATTTATTAGTTCTAACAGTTTTTTGGTGGGGTCTTTAGATTTTTCTAAATATAAAATCATATCATCTGCAGACAAGGACGATTTGACTTCTTTCTTTACAATTTGGAGTATGATTTCCAGTACGATGTTGGGTAAAAGTAGTTAAAGCAGGCACACTTGTCTTGTTCCAATTCTTAAACAAAACACTTTCAGCTTCTCTCTTTTCAGTATGATGTTACCTGTGTGTTTGTCACATTTGGCCACAACATGCCAAAAACCTATCCGATACAGTAAAAGCAATACAAATAGGGAAGTTTATAACAATAACACCTACATCAAGAAAATAGAAAGACTTCAAATAGATGACATAATTATGTACCTTGAAGAACTAGAAAAGTAGAACAAACCACACTCGAAGTTAGTAGGAAGAAAGAAATAATAAAGATCAGAACAGAAATAAATACATTTGATACTAAAAAATACAAAGCATCAATGAAAAGTTGGTTTTTTGAAAAGTTAAAATTGACAAATCTTTAGCTAGACTAAAAAGAGAGAGAAGATCCAAATAAATGAAATTGGAGGTGAAAAAGGAGACATTACAACCAATACTGCAGAAATACAAAGGATCATTAAAAACTATGATGAACAACTTTGTGCCAAAAATTGGAAAAATTAGAAGAAATGGATAAATTCCTGGACGCATACAACCTACCAAGGTTGGACCATGAAGAAATAGAAAACATGAACAAATCAACAATGAGTAATGATAAAGAAGCAATAATAAAAAAAGTCTCCTATGAGAGAAAGGCCCAGGATCTAATGGTTTTACTGCAGAATATGGCCAAACATTCAAAGAAGAACTAATACTATTAATAATTCTGCTCAAACTATTCCAAAAAAAATTGAGGAGGAAAAAAAACTTCAGAACTCATTCTATGAGGCCAGCGTTACGCCAATACCACGACCAGACAACTATATGGTAAGAAAGAACACAAGCCAATATCCCTGATGAAAATCAATACCAAAATCCTTAACAAAATACTAGTAAACTGAATTCAGCAACACATTAAAAAGATCATTCAACATGATCAAGTGCTAGTCATCTCAGAGTTTCAAGGATGGCTCAATATACACAAATCCATTAAATTGATATAGCACATTAACAAAATCAAGGGCAAAAACCACATAATTATTTCAATAGATAACCAAAAAAAAAAATCAATAAAACTCAATAACCCTTCATGACAAAAACTCTCAACAAACTGAATGTAAAACAAATATACTTCAAAACAATAGAATTAAAGGTTTTAATATTTTCTTTCCCTATGTTAATGGAATATTTTTTACACTTTTCTATAGAGATACTATGAAAATCAGATTCTTATTTAAATTTTTATACTGAAGTAATTATAACCTCACAAGAATTTGCAAAAATTAGTAGCTAGAGGTTCGATGTACTATTCCTACAGCTATTCATAACGGTATTACCACATATGTCAAAACTAGGAAATACTGACACACTAAAATTAACTAGATTGGAGACTTCACTCAGATTTCCTGAGGAAATATACATTTTTATGAACAAAATGGTCTTGTCATTTGGAAAAATAATAAATTAATCTATAATATATTTGGAATAAGCTTTTCAATTTATTAAGTCCTTAGTGATTCATGAAGCCCCTAAAATACATAACCAACAACCAAGTGAAAGTTAACAGCTCAGTTGGGGTATCAGTACTTCATTGTGTTTAAGGGCACATGTTCTGACTTAATTTGAAACCTAGTGTCAACATTTATTCTGTGCCTCAATTAATTCATCTTTACAATAAGCCTAAAAATAGTATTTACTTTATGGGTATTAGGTGTTCTTAGTAGTATTATATTATAAGTTGCATATAAAGAAATATGTAGCTAGACACTTCAATCTTGACTTATCTGAGGTCAAATTATTAATGAAGTACAAAGCTGGGCCTAAATTCATTTCTTTCCATCTGTGTGCTTTTTCCCCATGTTATGTGTCTCCTACCCAGATAAAGAAGGATAGAATAGAGAATACTACAACATGACAGCACACTTCTCTGAATATTTTTGGACCTTTGATTCCTAGTTAATTGCTTTTTTTTTCTTAATTTTTCCTATTGAAAACTACAGGATTTCTCTAAATATTTAAAAGTGAATTTACTTTTGTCAATTATTAATAAAATACATTATTGGTAATAGCATCCTGCTGGTCTAATATCACACATATTACAAAAGTAATCATATATCAGAAATGTTTTAATTTCTGGGAATAATTGTATCCTGAGAAATTTGGTTTTCCATTAAGGTAAAAGATTCCAAACTTAAATTGCAATTTATATTATCCTTTAATTTTTTTTTTCGTTTTAATTTTATGAAGACTTTCTGTGAGTCTTTAAGAACAAAAAAATTACACATACAAAAACAAAATACATGCAAACAAAAAAACCCTCATCATTTTTTACCTAAGGTACTGCATAAGGCTGCCAGTGTAATAGCAGATAGTTCTAAGCTAAAGACAAATTGGTTGCTACAGATCAATATGTAAACCAGGACATTCAGCATCAATTTTTCTTGTACAAACTTATCCAATCCTAGGTCTTAGCAGAACATCTATATTAAACATAGACTGGTTCTGTTTAAAGCCACAATGTGAAACTACAGCCAATTTCAGTTCAAAATCACATGTTGAATAATTTTTCCAGTCGTATGGGAAATTTTTATTTAATTTTCTAACATTTGCTTGAAGTCATCTTCACATGTGCTTCAGTAAATGTAAACATTAACTTTTGCTATCATCCTAGTTTTGTTTTAAAAGAATTATATTTACTATACCTACAAATAGTTCACACGAAGCAAGAAACCTAATATTTATATTTTACAATAAATATTATGAATATCTCTCTCAGGGAAAGTTTAGATAATCTGCTTTTCACATAGAAAATCTTGCTTCTAAATCTTCCACACTATAGTTTTTTTTGTTTTAACTTTTTTCATATTAGAAACAGTTTTTACTGTAAAAGTAAAATACTGCCTTTTAGCTATAGTTACAAACCCTTTTTCTTTTCTTTTTTTGCAAAGGGAGAAAATTATGGAAGCTGTAAATAAGTAATGATTGCCAAAGATCAGAGGAATTTTACATAAGACCAAAGCAATTTAATCTGGTGCTTTGATACATGTTTTAAATAATTCAGCACAATGATAATAATGATATCTTGAGAATTCCCAACAACTGATTTACCCTCCAAGGTGTTAGAAGATGATTAGAAATTGAATAGTTTTAAGTTATGAATTAATTTTTGAACCTTTTCTGGATTTGGGGTGAAGTGTGTTCTTTTAAATAGTTACTATCCAAGCTCTTTAGTATAAATACAAAAGAATGTTAATATGCTGGTCTTCTGTGTAGTAGAATCCACTCAGCCAGAGGCAGAATAACATGTTTTTTTTTTTTCTCTAAGAGTCGAGAATTCAAAATCAGTAGTTCTTTTAAAAAATTATTTCACAGACATTATCATCTTCATCTAATTTTTCCCAATCTCTTTATAAATATGCCTATAGATGTGGATCCAAAATGGTCTGGTTCTCAGACTAGAGTGAACCCGTTCCTGCTCAGTGCATCAGTTTTGTCTCTCATAGTTTCATCTCAGATAGGTTAATTTTTTCCATGAGTTTAAATTTCTTCATGGGTGAAATAAAGAAGTTGGACCCTATGTTCTCTTGCAATTCTGAAATGCTCTGAGTACATTGCTCTCTAAAAGTTCTAAAAGGAGAAGGCCCGTCATTATTCAATTCCTTGCTATTTGTCCAGCCAGCCGCACAGTTACTGACAGTTCTGTAAACCCCAGGTTGCTTCATAAAGCCCATGTTGATTTTTGTGTAAATGGAAAGTCCTTTCTGCCTTACATCACAAGGGAACGCCTATTCATTTTTCAACACCTTGTTCAGTTATCTTCCCTCTAAAAAAATTTCTTTATTCCAGTCTTACAGAGTTTATTACTTCCTCCCTTAAGCCATCACTTTTCTTGGTGTATTTCTCACACCAATTATTCTAAATATTAACATTCTTTTAAATACCCATGTTGCCAAATACACAATGATTTCTCTAAGGTAAGAATCATGTTTTGTCTTCGTATCTCTACAAGCAATGCTTTTTATGCTGTGAATACTCAATAAATGCCTGGTAAATGAAGAACAATTAAGTAGTTAATATGGTAAGGGTGTATTAAGGAAAAGAAGACTAGGGGACATAAGACTGAGATGATGGTATGAGTTCTATTAATTGTAAATTTTGTATTCTTGTATAAATCACTTCAACTTACTGAGCTTCTTTTGCCAAGTACTACTAATGACACAAACATTACCTATCTTACTGGACTAGTTTTATGATCATGTGCCATAATAATTCAAATCAAATTATACATGTACGTTTTAATTAAAATTATATATAATAACATCATGTTGTACACCATAAATATATAGAATTTTGTCACTTAAAAATTCATTGATGTCAACAATTATATGTGTAAAACTATTTTAAAACTGCAAAGAAGCATGTAATTGTAAAGGATTATTATGTATTACCAACAAACACAGTTCTTGTGTTGTAGTGATTTCCAGCTCTTGTTGTAGTGATAGGGTTTTTTCTTTAATCATCAAAAATTCCTTTTAAACAGCTAGGCAGTAAAGTAAGATTCAAAGTTCCAGCTAACAGATGAGTCTATAGTAACTGAGATATTGTAATAATTTTACAAATATCAAAATTCCCTCTACAATGTACTTTACAGCTGGGTCAGTTACCATTGTTCTTCATTAAAAAACATCTGTCCAACACGAAATTGAGCTTTAGAAACACCCGAGCTTACATTATTAATGAGCCCTATGTCACTGACTTTTTAGTTTGTTCTTTTCCAAAACTTTATCTTAAATATTTAACTCCAAAAAATATATACCCTATAAGAAAGTGATACTTTTTCTTTATTGTTAAAAAAGTTAAAGAATAGAAAATAGACACATTTCTAAAACTAACTATTTACAAACTATTAGCACTAAAAAGGACTCTATCTAAGTACAGAAGCATTCCATCTTACTTTTTTTGTAAATAGTATAAATTTTTTGTTAAATAAAACCTTATGAAATTCATAAGCCAAAAAGAACAGAAAAATCGAACTTGGTTTGTTCAATTTTCTCACGCTGGATAATGGAGGATATTCAACTCCATGATAGACCTTCTCCTTAACAGCAACCAGTACGGATGGTCAGAGTGTCAATTGCCAGGAGGTCCAATCAGAAGATGTCCGTGTCTTGGGGTGCAAACCTCACTGTGCTGACAAATTACGTGTTTGCAGTTAAAATAGCATTACTTAAACTCAGCCAGTGTGAGCTTCCCAATCTTTTATATGTGACCTGGCAATTCTAAGCTATAGAGGTGCTTTATATTGAAGTTAGTCGCAAAGGTAAGTTTCCAACTAAAATTAAAACTGTGAATATAAATATAATGAAATGAACCAGGTGATTTTAAACCATGACTTTTAATTTCCTCGTAAAAATATTCAAGATAATATTAATAACTTGAACAACAGAAACAACTAGGGAATTATAATACATAAATCCACATTTTCTGATGGAAAAGAAAAATATATGTCATTTGTACGTTATGATTTTTCTCCCTTGATAGTTCACTCCATGTTAAGCAAGTTTTCCTTACACATGAGTGACTTCATGTGATATGCTTGTTTGGAAGGAGAAACAAGCAGGATCAGCCCAGCCCTTTTTTCTCTACTCTTTGCAGAGAGGGCACATATTCTACTCTGCTCTTCCATGTCATTATGGTGAAGAGTCCTTACCAGGACTGTGTAGGTAAGTCTTTCTAGTTCTGGGATTTGGTATTAGGAAACTCAGTTGCCCAAAGAAATAAACCACCTCCCCCAAGGTCTTACTCTTTCCTTTTATCTTCCTTTTAGATTTTCCTTATTTTTTTCAGGTAGCTCAGACTGACATGTGGCAATGAAGGGTGTTATAAAATTTACTTCAGTGATCATTGTTATAACAACTAAAGGAAACCTCAATTATTTCCCAAGAAGACTGATATTCATTCTGCAGGTGACATTGATGTGCTCAGCCTCCATATTTTTCTCTAAAATGGAGACATTTCATATGGTTTACCTCTCTCAACATTACTGTATAAAATGAATACACCTAATTCTGGCCAGGTTGAAAGATTGTAAACAATTAAAGATTTAGAGAAAAAAATGAACTTAATAACAGTTCAGTGGCATTTGAATACAAGAAATGAACAAAGCAGAGAAAGAGCACTGAATAGGGATTGGAGGTCATGTTTCCAGTGCTGATGTTGCGGCAGTGGGACTCTGAATAAGTCACTTAATCTCTGTAGACATCTGTGAGTTCTATCACTATTTTATAGTTCAATCCTAGAGAATTGCAAATGAGGGATTTTAAATATTTACTCACATTTGCTCCAAATATATTAAGCAAAACAAAATGTGTGTGCGTACATACTGGGTACAATATTTGCTCACAATTTTCAAATATATCAAGCATAACATTATATATGTATGTAGATATGTATATGCATATCCATATGTGTATATGCATATACATTATTTATATACACATATATGTGTACAAAGATGCACATTATGTCTCTAGGCTGTAAAATTTTCTGTTTATTTCAAAACTAAACTAAAAATTTGCTTATTAAAAAAATCTAAACTTTTTATTAAAACTCAGAAAATAGAAATCATCCATTTTGTGCACACATACACACACACACCCCCCCAAAAATCACTCACAGTCTGTAAAATTTTGGTTCATGTCCTGCCAGATCTTTCTCTCTTTGTCTGTCTCTTCATTCTCTCACCATCTCACTGTTTATTTATATATTATATAATTATATCACATTTAATTAATACTTAATATTTTCCCCAAAGTTCATTATTGGATTTGTTTATATAGTTATAATTATTTTTAAAACAGATGTTTCTTTAAATTGAATTATCTTTTGTACTATTTACATTTTTCTGTTCCTTAAAAAAAATGTATTCTTACAATTCATAATGCCAAAGAAAGGTTCTAATTAAGACAATATGACAGATCAGACAACAGGGGTAAAATTGGAGTTTATAAAACCTAAATTGTATTCCTAGTTCCATCACAAAAGAGGTTTGTGACCTTTGGCACATCTGACTCTCACTTTAATCTTACTTTACTCCTCTATAAAAATCAAAATTATAAGATCTGTTCAGACTATCTCATTGTTTCCCTTGAAGGTAACCGAGACATCATTATTTAATGTGCTTTCTAAACCAAAGGCAGTAAATTTGTGTTATTGTTTTTAATAATGGGAATGCAATATAATTCAGATATGAAGTACCACTGAGAAATTTTGCTATAAGTCAAATATAAGTTTCTATATTCAAGGGCAAAGAAATGTTAAGAAGGAAGAGTCTTTCCTTCTTTTGTGTGTGTGTGTGTGTGTGTTTCTTTTTTTTTTCCTAAAGGGCAATACTCCCGATAAGCATTATAGAATATTAGACTTAAGTTTTTCCTCCTTGAAATTATAGCCACATTCAAGGCAGACCGAAAAGAATCCAAGCTGAAACAAATAACTAGAGACTCCACAAACAAGACTATTAGGTACTAAGAGATTGTTTTTCCCCTCAATTTAATCAGAATTCTACAGATTACATTCTAAAACTCACACCCTTATTTTCCAATCAGAGCTACTGATTATAAATATTTGAAAATTCTTTGATTAGAAATAATTCTCTGTTCATAGAGAAGCTTATAATATAATCACTATCCAATTTATAAAATATCAATGAATTCATGTTACAAGCAAGGACCCTTTCACTAAAATGCCACAGATTAATTTGATATATTTTCTTACCTTACATTTTCATTTGCATTTAAAATTAAGAATTAAAAACTAAAACTTTTAATATTAGTCTTTATTAAGTGCCACACAATTCTTTTTTCGTTTGAAAATTTACAATGGATATGTGATTATATAAATATTTTTGCTGAAAATGCATTGCAACATAATCCCACATGAGTTACAAGAGATTTAGATTGCCATGTAAATCTGTGTTGCAACCACAGATTTCAGAGATAAACATGATTTCTTAGGCATTTATTTTCACTATGACATATTTTATATACACAAGTGGACAAATTCAAGTTGTTTCCAGGAATGTACAAAGAATTATCCTGTGATATGTTTTAAAATTTTAAACTAAGTTCATGATGTGTTTAATATTTGGAATGGAGGATACAGGAGATTAATTACAGCACCAAACTCCAAATTCTTGAATGGATATCTTTGGGAACTCAGTGCTAACACTTGTTATGATTTGCCAATATTTTAATAAACCTATTTTTCATTTTTAAATAGAAATAGTAGTTTCCAATTACTAAAAAATATATTTGATCCATATTAAGGATGCACTAGATAATTTGATTTTGTTTTTTTCACCGCTTAATACCTCCTTAGAGACCTTCAAGTCAACAGAATTTGGTATTAACATTTTCTGTCTGAAGTATTTCTTGCCCAATTGGTAACCTTGTTATTCTGTCAGATTTCACTGTCTCTTTCAATATTTTATGTGAGTTTTTTCAAAAGTTACCTGTTCAGTCAAAGAAGATGGCCTTTAGGATAGAAAAAGATAAATTTTTGATCAAAGCAAAAATTAGTTAATTGTCCTTCTGTACCAGAAAATATTTGATATGAATATGAGCTGATCTTTTGATACCTTCAGGATTCTTCAGTGCAAAAGATGTGCTCATGGGATCATGAGACTACTCACAAAAGGGCAACCTAAAAGTATGTCATTAACACTGTGCCTACCTCAAGTTGGCCTTCCTTAACCAGTTGAAGCTTTAAAGAGATCTCTTCAAACAGCTATAATCTCACATCCATGTGACTCCTAAATGCACATTTTTGTGATCAATCCCCAAATTAAATGAGAACAAAAGAAAAGTTTCCCACACTTGGGGAGATAGGGTTAATAAAAAGGTAGATAAGAGCATACATCAAGAAGGACAAAGGCAGATGTCAGGGATTTGTTGGATTTTGGATATGTTTCCTTCCTTCCATCTCTGACTCCAATTCTGACCCCTGCACACTCCACACACCTCGAGCTGAGCTCAGTCACACAACTGGGAGTGTTTGGAACCATTTAGCTATATCTTGCTCTCTCCCATATGAGATATTATCTTTTATGCTATAGTCTGAGGTACAGCCTCTTCTAAAATAAACCTGGTAAGTGGCATGGGTGGATGGTAGAAGGAGATCCTTTTGAGATATTCTTAGTTCTGATAGGCTTACACTGAACTGAGACAAAGCGGAATCTGGTTGAGGAGATGGCAAAGAGACTGTTTATAAGATTTGAGGATTGTTTTGATGATGGAACACAACATTCTCCCATGTACAATAAGATCTGTAATATAAGTAAAAGTAATTCCCCACTCTATATTTTTATTATTTTCTTTCAGTATAAATACTCTTGTGCATTCTAAGGCTTATATTTTGAGAAAGCTCTTTCCACAGTCATTACATTTATCCCACTTTTATCTAGTATGACTTCTTTGATGTTGAGAAGATGTGAGTAGTTATTAAAGACTTTGCCACATTTTTTCCTTTTATAGGGTTTTTATCTCGCATGAATTCTCTTATGCAGTTTAAGGTGTGAGCACTAGGTAAAGGCTTTGCCGCATTCTTCACATTTGTAAGGTTTCTTTCATTCAGAGAGGTGAAAGACAGAAGTCTTTGTTATTTACAGCTTCAAACCAAAGAAGGCTGCCTCACAGGGAAGCACAGGGAGTTGAACCAGGGACAGGGTAACAGCAAACTGGAGCTCTGGGAGGCAGCTTATTTATGGCAAGCAGGTGGGGTTAGCTAGATTTCCCAGGCGCCTGTGGATTGGCTAATGTGAGTAATTTCATGGGCTCTGAGGCAAAGAGGCTGTCCCTTTTGTCTGGTATCTGGCTCCAGGGCCAGGTGCATAATGGCCTGGAGCATAAGAGTCTCAAAAGGGAAGTATTTGAGGTAGTATTTAATCAACTGTTGAAGATAGGGAACTCATCAGCTTGTAGCCAGGGCCTCAAAATTGGGTTAAGATGGCATTTTGATAAAAACAAAACCAAACAAAACTAAACAAAATATAATTAACCCCTTTATGTATTGACATCAGTTTTCAGCTTGATTATTTGGGATATGTCAGTGGTCCAAATAGTAGAGGAAACTTTTAGAAAGTTGGACGTAAGTTGCCCTAAACAGCATAGAAAACATTTTATTATGAGAGTAAAAAGGAAGAAAACAAGTATAAGGAGTCCTTGGAGGCTGGCCCTGTAACCAAGTTACACATTTATATGGCATTAGTTAATAAAACAAATTTTAATTGTTTAGGGTCTCTAACAATTATCTTGGTTTGCAAAGTGTGTTAAAGCGTGAGTTATATTATTTGTGACAATAACATTGTGGGGCAAGGTGGAGAGGTCCCGTAATCACATTGTTGAAGTATATGAACTGATAGTTTTGTAGTATATGTCAAGGTTAGTGGTATTTATTTATAATCAAGAGGAAGGGATGGTTGTGATGGTCATGGTTGGAGACCCAGGGAGGGAGGCCATAGTGGCAAGTTGGAGGGTGAGTGTAGAAGGGGCTGGGGAATATGAAATCCAATTGAAGGGTGAACCAATATGAGGTCGTGACCTACTGGGGAAAGCAACAATCTTCATTAATTTTTAGAATGGCACTGTTAGTCTTAATGTCTACAAGATTTCCCTTTGGGAACACTTGTACACTGTTAGTGGGAATGTAAGTTAGCATAGGCGCTATGGAAAATGATGTGAAGGTTCCCCAAAAACTAAAAATAAAACTACCATATGATCCTGCAGTCCTACTTCTAAGCATGTATTCAAAGGAATTTAAAGTCCGTATGTTGAAGAGATATCTGCACCCCATGTTCATTGCAGCATTATTCACAATAGTCAAGATATGGAATCAACCTAAGTGTTCATGAATGGATAAATGGATAAATAAAATGTGGTATATGCACACAATGGAATACTATTCAGTTTTAAAAAAAATGAAATCTTATCATTTGTGAAAACATGAATGAACCTGGAGGATATTATGTTAAATAAAATAAGCCAGACACAGAAAGACAAAAATGGTATGTTCTCACTCATATATGAGAGCTAAAAAAAGTCAAACATAAGCAGTGTGTGGAACACCAAAAGGGATAAGGAGTGTCTTGTGAGGCCTTGTATTGTGGCCTTTAGTGTAAGTAGAGATACATGTGACTGTGATTATATTTTGGGTATTCATGAAGGAAAAGATTCCCAGAGATTTTATTGTGAAGGGGACAATGTTTAGGCAATGTCCCAAGAGTTTGTAAAAATATGCAGTTGGAGCTGTTTGTTGGCCAGGGCATCCAGTATTAAGACGATTGCCTGAATTTCAGCCAATTGTGCTGACCTTTGGGTCCTGTGCTTTATCGGGAACATCTCAGTTAAGGGATGGAGACTAGCATCATTCTGTCAACTCACTTATGATGGTGGCGATGCTGTATATACTGTCTATGAAATCCCGTTATTACTTGCAGCTCCACACCAGAGAAGGCTGGCACACAAGGTTTGCACTTGAGGACAGGGTAACAGAAAACTGGAGTTATAGGGGGCACTTTATGTATAGCAAATGTGGTGGGGTTAGCTAGGTATCCAGGATCCTTGTGGATTGGCTAATTTGAATAATTCTGTGAGCTCTGAGGCATAGGGGCTGTTGTTAGTAGTTTGATATTATGAGCTCAGGAGCTTAGTGGCCCAGAGTATGTGAGTCCAATAAAGGAAGTGGTTGAGATGAGTACTTAACTAACTGCTCAAGAAGGGGATCTGACTGGCTCATAACCAGGGCCTCAAAGTTGGGCTAAGACAGAAAATTTCAATACAAAAACCAACAAAAAATTATATATAGGGAATTAGAATGGAGGGGCTAGAATGGCCCTACCTGCAGGGGTAGCATCCTAGGCCAGGCAAATGGAAGTCACGTCCAGACCCCAGGCAGATGTTCAGTACCAGAGAGACTGGTTCATTCTTGATAATTTCCGACTCAATTCATCCTCAAATACCAAAAGAGCAGACAAGCAGACAACATTGTGGGGATGAGAAAGTCTCCCCACTGTGCCAGAAGATCATAAACATTCTCTCTTGCTCCTCCCCACCCCCCAATCGACTCCTAGATTGAAAGAGGTATAAGAGAAGGATGGTGAACTCTAGAACAATGATAATGCTATATACAAAAAAATCTAAGGAAAGATAAAGTTGCATAAGGGACCACTTAAATCATTGGATTGGATTGAATTGACTAAATCATGTAACTTTTGTTCTATGATTTATATTGGAAAATTTTGGCCAAGCCAAACAAAATAGATTGACAGGTTGATTTTAGTCTGCAGACAGCTGGGTCACATTCAGTGTCTGACTTAATCTATATTCATGGAGTTTATTTCCTCCAATTTCTTTTAGTCAGTCTCCAGTACTTTCCAGACTCAGAGGATACATATATATGTCTTTGATGCATCTTCATGGTTGCTATGCACACTCAGTTCCTTCAGTCTAGATTCTCTGGGTCTCACACAGTGTAAATGAATAACTTGAAAATATTGTTTGCATCATTTTGCAAATGGCTGTGCCTGTTGTGTTTTATCAATTCTTCTCCTCTCTGGTGGATGATATATCTCATCCTATTGAAAATACCATTCCTTGACCCCTTAACTCCCTATAGTTAGAAAGCATTCCTCTGCTCATCCTTAGAGCTAAATTCCATGAAAGTTTTGTCAGTATTATTTCTATATTCTCAGTTTCTATTTTTAATTCATTTAAAATATATTATAAGAATATATATACAAAAGAGCATATATAAAGCATATGTATGGTTTATAGAATAAAATCCAATGAAAATCAATATACCTACTGCCCATCCTAATAAATAGAATATTACTAGTTGAAGCCTCCTCATGTAGCCCTTCCAAACTTATTCTTCTTCTTCTCTCAAATTTATCTTTAAACATTCTATCTTTGATATTTACCATTTTAGTGCATATGCATTTGTGCATGCACTGTATTCCTTAGTTATTCTTGTTTTTATTTTCTATAAATAAAATTATACTATATGGATTCCTCTATGACTTGGTTTTGTTATCCAACATTACACTTTTTGAAATTTATGCATGTTGATGCCAGTATTTTTAGTTCATTATATTTTATTATTGTAGGCCATTCCATTGTTTGACAATAATACAAATTATGACTTCATTTTGCTATTTATGAGTAGAAAGGTTATTTTTAATTTTTTCCTATTGGAATAAGACTGCTATAATAATTATAATCAAGTTATGCTGAAAGTGGCAGAAAGTTCAAAATAAATATGCTAAACAAAATAGAAATTTATGTCTCTTCCACATGAAAACCCCAATGGGCAGTTCAGATTCTATATCATGCTCCATGTTATCAGGAGCCCAAGCTCCCTTTATCGTGTTGCTTCCTTGTGTTTGGCCTCCAATCCCAGTTTCACCACCTTATTCACAATTGTGGGTACAGTCTCACCCATCATGGTGGCAGCCTACCTATCAGGAAGAAGGAAAAGATCATGGAAGACAATTTTTTCACAGGCAGGGGTGAGGGGTGGTGGAGCTCTGCGACCTAGTTCCTAAGAGGCCATGGACCGGTACTGGTCCCTGGCCTAGGGATTAGGGATTGCAGGCCTAAGATATGATCAATCTTAAAAAATGTCCCATGTGATGATGAAAAGAATATATATTCAGGACTTTGTGGGTAGAATGTTCTGTAAATGTCTGTTAGGTACATTTGTTCTAGAGTCCTATTTAAGTCCAGTGTTTCTTTATTTATTTTCTGCTTCAATGATCTGCCCTGTACTGTCAGTGGAGTATTGAAGTGCCCAACTATTAAGATGCTACTGTTTATTTCTTTGCTTAGATCTGGAAGAATTTGCTTTATGAAACTGGGAAGGCCTGTGTTAGGTGTATTTGTATTTAGGATTGTTGTCTTCTTGTTGAATTGCTCCCTTTACCATTATATAATGACCGTCTTTGTCTTTTTTTACCATTGTTAATTTAAAGTCTATTTTATATGATATGAGAATGGCTACACCTGCTTGCTTTTGGTTTCCATTTGTGTGGAATACTTTTTTGCATCCCTTGACCTTGAGTCTGTGTGAATTCTTGTGGCTTAGATGTGTTTTCTAGAGACAGTAGATAGTTGGATTATGTTTTTTTCATCCATTCGGCCTATGTCTTTTAAGAGGGGCATTCAGACCATTCACAGTGAGTGTTAGTATTGATATGCGGAATGATGTTTTTTTCATCATGTTGGATGATTACCTATTGTTTTGTTTTCCCTCTTGTGCTATCATTTGATAAGAGCTGTGAGCTATAACTTTGGTTTTTTTTTTTTTTTTTTTTTGCACTGGTTGGTGTCTACCACACGTATAATGCACATTTGAGCATTTCCTGTATGGTGGGTCTAGTAGTGACAAATTCCCTTAGTATCTACTTGTCTGGGGAAGACTTTATTTCTCATTCTTTTATGAAAGTTAGTATAGCAAGACACAAAATTCTTGATTGGCAATTACTTCGTTTAAGGAGACTAAAGGTAGGACTCTGTTCCTTTCTGGCTTGTAAGATTTTTCTTGAGAAATCTATTGTTAGTTTGATGGTTTTTCCTTTGTAAGTCACTTGATGTTTTTGCCTCATGGTTCACAGGAATTCCTCCTTTGTGCTGACTTTCGTCAGTCTGATGACTATGTCTTGGTGAGTCCTTTTTACAATGAATTTCCTAGGTATTTGTTGAGCTTCTTGTATCTCATTGTCTAAATCTCTGCCAAGACTGAGGAAATTTTCCTCAATTATTCCCACAAATAGGTTTACCAGCTCTTGTGCTTGTTCTTCTTTATCCTCAGGGATGCCTATGGTTCTTATATTTGGCCATTTTACATAATCCCATATTTCTCATAGACTTTATTCATTCCTGTTGATTCTTTGTACTTTATTTTTGACTGATTGGGTTAATTTGAAAGAGTGGAATCCAGCTGCAAATAATAATTCTCATGGCAGAGAGAAAAAGCAATGGTAGTATAATCTGGTGATTCTTAAAGCTTTGGCTCAGATACTATATAATTCACCTCCAGCACATTCATTTGGTCCAAGGAAAGGTAAATTCATTAGCCTTATGTCAGGTGGCTGAGATATGTACACACACCTTTCTGTGTCCTTGTGTAGACTAGCAATTTTTGTTTTTTAAGTAAAATTTAGCTCATTTACATTGATTGTGAGGCTTGCACATTTGGATTGATTTTGATCATTCTAATGTCTGCCATTTGTCCTAATATGTGTTAAGAAATGACAAGACCTGGTTCAAAATTGGCCATTCTCTGTATCTTTGAAAAGAAAGACTATTTTCACAAGCTCAACCTCTTAAGTTTGAAGAGAAAATATAATACATCACTGGAGCTTTTTTATTTCCTCTCTTTAATACCTTCTTGCTTGATTCTTATATAATGACCATTTAAACAACTATGTAGAAATTGATGATAAATCTACAAATAAAAACATTTTCCAAAAATATGGTTACCTTGAAAGCCCCAGTGCACTGTTTCTCCCACGTATGCTACTACAATAAAAGCCTCATTATTCAAACAGATTAAAATCGTAAATTAAGAATGCCTGTAATTGTTTTCAGTGTTGATTATTCAGTTACAAGTATGATTAAAATACAAAATAAAATAGAAATTTTTCTATACAAGTCAGGGAGATTTTCATATGTTTAAAAACACATTCCAAAGGAGGAGGAAAAATGAGAGTTGTCAGTTATTAATTATACATTGTGTGCCTTACCTGATACTGTTATTATACTTACATTGTCTCATTTATTATTTACAACTTTAGTTAATATCAACAGTCATTTAACATTAAAAGCATTTCTGAGGATGTTACTGTACACATTCCACAGATTAGTATATTGAGGTATTTGTGGTATTTAAGACGTTGATGAAATACGCTGGTAGAGATTTTAAGCAGTTTGAAATTTTGAAGTTAAAGACATTAGCTTCATCGTTGTTTCTCTTGTTGTTATTTACTTATTTGTTTTGTTTTTGTATAGACATGGTAGTTGCAACTTTAGAAATGGGTGAGATCTCTTCTGTCAGAGACAAAGTATACGCAAGAGTAGACACTTGAATTGGACCAAATATATGTAACTCCCTCTTCCTTGCCCCAGCTGGCAGATCTGCTTATCTCTGTACCCTTGGCCACTTGCACTAAGGAGAGTTCTTGGCCACTGTCACCATTGCCTCCTTTCCTGATATCGTTTGCTATTTTTGTCTCCCCGAGAGTGGAGAGTGAGCACTGGCCTATGTTACAGCCTCACCTCAATCATCGTGGAAGAAACTGGAACAGCTCCAGTGAAGGCTGAACTTGACTGGAAATTTCCTCCACTAGTTCTGGATTCAGGTGAATTAAAGCATCATTAAGGTGTGAGATCTGGATTTTCCCACAACAGCTGGGGAGAGCAGTACAGCAGAAATGTGGGCAATTTGATGTCCCCATGGGACACATTTTCACAATGAGAGATAGGAGGCAGTATAGCAAGCCTTCACACCCCTTCCTCTTTGCTAATACACTCATCCAAGATGAAAAGGGCCTATAAAATCTGCACAGAGACATTCAAGGTGGCTGAGCCAACAGCTGTGTTGACATACGAAGTTGTGTCTAGTTTGGTAAAACATTCCTTTATTTTGCTTTTCCTTAATTTCTCACTTCAATTGCTTTTTTCCCCTTACTCTTTTTTGCTCTAAAATTATACTCACTAATAATTAGGGTGAAAGCGTTACTTCAGGCTCTGTGTTTAGGGAAACCAGGAAAGGTCAACATCAAAGGTCATATACCCTAAGCCAAAAAGATTTGGTAGAGGGAGTGGAGAGTGGATGGTTGGATGTTAAGAATGATAAATGCAACGGAAAGGCATGTAAGGACAAATGGCAACAGGCCATTTAATGTGTTGATTAGCAATGCTTCAGTGATATTTGAGAGTGCTGTTTTAGTGCACTAGATATTTAAAGAGGAAGGAATTCAATATTAAAGAATTTAACACTGCTTTTGTTAAAAAATATATTACCTTATATTATTTGGGAAATTTATCTTTATTCTATAGCTTTCCCTTCAAAAAGTAGAAAATTATATATATTGATTCATAAAATAAGACTGGCCAAATTTAAAAACCATTTACTGTCTTTGTGCTTATGTTTTACCTCCAGAACAACTTTTATTTTTTTAAACAAACATATATAAAACAGAAATAAAGAGCATTCATTTATTTGCTCAACCAACATACTTATATACATAAACATACATGTATATATGTGAATAATCAGCTCATCTATAAATTAAGGCTCAGGTTCTCATCAAAAGTGCAGAAACATGGTTAACCATGAATTTGTTTAAACAAGAAGCACATTTCTTGATTGCCAAAAATTACTAACTGAAGTTTAATCATTTTTCAAGTTTTATCCAAAATGTTCAATATTAATTAAATGATATTTAAATGATTTAAAAAATGACATTGACACTTAATAGCAAGCATGTATGTTTTCCATTGATGTATGTGAAGACTAAAAACTAGTGATGATAATAGCCGATGCACGTGTGTTTGAGAGACTGACATGTGATGTATGTAGTCTTTTCCACACATGGGTTTGCAGCTGCAGCTGTTATTTGCAGAGCCTGGCACTATTTATGCTTCTGCCTCGTGTTCTCTTCAGAGTCCTTGTTCTCAAACAGTCACCCATCGCTGATTGCCAAATACCAGGTTGAGATGTCTGCTGTGACTGTTTTTCCTAGCCACTCACATCTACCATTGAAGGCATACTTCAATGTGCCTTGGAACAAATTCCCTAACCTCTTTTCTGTCCTGACACTTCAACTCATCGTGCGGCAGCTGCCAAGTTATCTTGCTACGATCTGTCCCTTACATTTGACCTGCCCACTTCTATGTGCTAACAACATTTTATTATATTAAATATGGAATAACTATGTCTTTCCTTCAGATAGTATTTTATACTGCACAAAGTGTTTTCAAATATGTTATCATTATTTTTAGTTTGATTCTCACAAATATGTAATGTTAACAGGAAACGGTAACTTTTTTTTAACATTTATTGAATATGTAGCCAGATGATATGACAGATAATTTCCATGTAATGTAATATCACATTCAATTTAGTCTTCTCCATATATCATCCCCCACTTGACTACTAAGGAGCCAAAACAATAATGAGACTTACCTAAGTTCACACAGCAAAACGCCAAAACCCAGACATTTTGTCACCAACTTCAGGGCTTTTTCACTACTTCAGACCATCTTCTATTCCTGTAGGTGATTTGCATAAACAGACCAGCTATAAAACTTTTGTCACTGAGTTTCATAGAAATTTGCATGCCTTTTCTGTGGTACTTATCATACCATGTAATTTTGGGATAAACCTATGCTTTTCTGTGAGTTTAGAAGTATATTATAGTTATTTTTTATCTGTAGCACTTAAAATGTGCACAATACATATTTGACGAGTAAATAAAAATATGACTACGACACAGAACAACACTTGATAACAATGTGAGTACTTAAGCCACATTGACATTCCAGTTAAAAAATATACAATGATTTCTGTATTAGTATGAGTCAAATCAGGACAGAGAAACCACACAGGAATTTCAACAAAGAAAGTTTAATATAAAGAACTATCGACTACAGCAGGAGATTGTTATATTATAATATAACAAGAGATTAGCTAGTAAGAAGTAGAGAGAACTCTAAAGAATATCATAGGAACAGATACAAGAAGACATCCCTAGCAAGAGGCATCTCCCCACCTTGCTCCAGGGCTGAGATTGAGACTGCTGTAGAAGGCAGAGCTGCGGCTCATTGGTGACGGAGAAGTTGCTGTATTGTCCTGCCTATAGGACTTGCTGGAAGTCAGCCCTCTTGGATACTGGGGAAAATGTTCACAGGGAGAGATCTCACCAGAGGCACTGGGAAGCAAAGTCTTCTGAAGATGACCAGGGAAACTTCTGGTTACTGGGTGCTGCTAGCTGCTATGCACTGCAGGAGCTGAGCACTGAGGAAGCTGCAGGATCCTGAGACTGGAGAACCCTCTGCCTGAAAGAGCCTGGTGCTGGAGAAGTGAAGCTCGGCAGGCCTTCCTTCCTAGTGAACACAGCAGACCCAGGAAGAAAACGCTTTTTCCTTCCAAGTCCCTCCATAGACCGTTAGTGACAACGCTTAATATTGTGTCAGCTGGTAATGGAAAAAAAATATTTAAACTGCCCGAATTCATTTTCACAGAATAGACAAAAAGGATAAATTTTGAGCAGAGGAAAATAAATTGGTCATTAGTACAGATTTCCCGATATCATTTTAAATTATCATCGCATATTGTTGCCTTAATGGCAGAATGGATTGATGGTTTTCTATTCTTAAAAAATAAAAAAAAAAAGAAAAAAGATGAGAAAGATTTCTACCGTATTATGTTAGCACTGATACAGCTTATTCTATCAAGTGATATAAAGGAAAGCTTACATGATTTAAATTCAAGGAAACTTAGATTCCTTCTTGACTACTATCTATAATATCTCTGATAGAATTAATTAACCTCACTGAACTATAAATTATTTATGTAATGGGTGAAAATTTTCTCATAGTTTGTTGGGAGATTTAAACAATCTTTATAATTCCCTTGGCTAATTTCTG
>CAUYSK010025030.1:0-21344 GCA_963575035.1 Avahi laniger | reverse complement strand
TTACTCACTCATAAGAAATGATGATCTAGTACCTCTTATACTTTCCTGGACTAAACTTAGGCCCATCATCCAAAGTGAGGCACCACAAGAGCAGAAGAACGGGATCCATTTGTACTTGCCATCAAATTGGTACTAACTGATCAACACTAGAGTGATCACATGGCAGACATACTCTCCAGGGATTAGGGAGATGGGGGGGCAAATCTACAACTAAAGGACACGGGGAGCACTAAAGGGAGGGAAGGACACGCCTTTAAACCTGCATTTGGGTGAGGCAAAGACATAAAGTGTAACTAGAATGTTTGTACCCTCACAATACCTTGGAATAATAAAAAATTAAAATAAAAAAATTACTTATCATATAAAACTAGAAGAGATCTTCTAAAAAGTCTCATCTAACCTTGGCATTTTCAAGGTAAGAAAAGGGACTTGCCCAGTGAATTTCTTATCTGGTGACAGAGCCGACACTTGAACCCAATGTTTGATTCCATAGCCAGTTTTCTTTCAGTTATAGTATACATTTTTCTTAATATTTAAATATTAATGTTGACTTGCTATAACATCTTTGCCTTTTTCTTCTATCTTATTTATATCTTCTAGAAATAAAATTTTAAGGTAATATCATATTTTCTTGATATACTTCATCCAGCCTTGATCTGAGATTCAGGAAACCTGAGTTCAAGATACATGTCTCTGGACATGTTTCTAAATATTTTTGCAGCTTAATTCCCCAGTTGTAAAATTAAGGATTTATCTTTACAATGCATTTTTATCTCTGAAATCTTAGCTATTCAGTCAGATATTTGACAAGCAAATCATCACTAGGTGTGTCCCAATCTGTGTGGGAACAGATTAATGAGCAATAGCATATGGCAAATGAAAATCAGCTCTAGGACTTCACAACTCTGGAGGACCATGGTGTGTACCTTAACAATATTGATCCTTAGACTATACCTGAAGAATGGTCTGTGGCTTTTGCTGGAGGTAATCATTTCTTCTCATATGGTCCTGACAGCAGACACAGGTTATTTTGCCTTGTCTGCTATTTTCCTGTTTTTTATGTCTTTGGGAAAAATAACTGACCGAATTAGGCTTCCTGAATATTCTTAAAAATTCATGATAGAGCTCAGAGCTGCAACACTGCCCCAATTTCTTATTCATAGCTTATTATTTAAAAAGATCTTGCATTTGCAGAGACATTATGCAGTGCATATCTCTGTTGGAAGGGAAAAAAAATTAGCCCACTATGTCTAACAGACTGCGTTGTCAAAGAGCACAGCAAATTTCCTTTTCCTACCTTCCCAATCTGCCTAGGCCACCTCCAAATGTACCTTCTGTTTCATGATACACTGGAGGGTGGGTGGGGGGAAGTAGGCTTAAAAAATATCCCTGGAAGGGCTGTTGTAGTAAAGAGGGCTTTTAATGATGTTTTGACGTTTTTTGGATGAATGCTTTGATAGAACAAACTGAGAGAATGCTCAGGAGAGGATATGGGAAGCTTTAGCAATTTGTATATGAACTGCCTGTAACTGTTTTCTGTTAATAAAATTATATATAAATAGGGAAACAAATATATGTAATACATTTTAAAATATAACACATTTTTGACAATGTCATAATTTCCAATTTTGGGTGTTTTCAATTGTTATAAAAATCTGGATGTAGGGAGTATCTGTTTCATTACAAATGGTTGAAATAGACAAATAAATGGAGACTGACATTGAAAAAGTACATTAGAATAGGATAACCAAGTGAAAAGGCAGTTTCTTTCCCTGGAGATTTTTAAAATTAGAATGAGTACCCAGGATAGAATTATTTACATACCTTCTATCCTGAAGGCGAGCAGAGCAATTTGACCTCTAGCAATTCATTCCAGCATTTAAAGTTTGATTGCATATTATTCATTGTTATCTCATTTAAAAGTCAGCTTAAAATGTTCCTTAAAAATACAGGCCTTATATGTAAAAGTTTTTGTTTGGACCCTTGAAGTAAAGATTGAAATATAGAGTCTTTCCTAATACAGTGAGTCAGGGTAGTGTTTCTGAAGTGTGAGGGCATGTTGGTATGATTAAGGAAAGCTAATGTCCTAGTAGTTTGCACTTCTCATGCCTAATTTGAGAAATGGTAATGAGCATCTGCTAGTCTCCAGTGTAATGGGAACCTATTGTAGAGCTCACGACCTGGAAGAAGTGTGTGTGTGTGTGTATGTGTTGGGGCGAAAGGGGAATTACCCCTCTTGCACTCACCCCTATGTGTGTTTGCATGCAAACACACACACACTCACACACACACACACACTTCTGAAGAATAATAAATTAATCAGTTGCAGGGTCAAACTGATTATAGCCAAATTTACTAGAGAATCCTAATGATGCCACTCACCTCCTGTCTGAGAATGCCTTCACTGCTTTCCCTTCGGAACAGCAGCTCTTCTCCAGCCAATTCTAGATGTAGCCATTGGCAGGTGATGCCCTTTGCAGAATGTTGTCTGGCTCAGGAGCTGCTATCCAGGTGCTGTGTTCTCTGCTTGTCTGCCAAAGTATTAGGGGGGTGTAGCTTTAACCACATGACCAAAGTGGCCTCCTGGCATCCAAATCTCCCCTCCTCTTGCTGCATTACCTGAGGGAAAGCCATGACTTCACATCTCCAAATGGTTTTGGTAATGGGGGGTGGGGGACAATGCTTGATTTGAGCCAGCTGCCTTCAAAGAAGTGATTATCTTGGCTGGAATTAAGTAGCTACAGGTGTCAACACCTGCGGCACAGTTAAGAGCTGTCTACAGGACTGCCATTTACTCACATCTTGAAACAGGTCATTTGGGGCTTCAGTCAATGGAAACATCGTCTTTGGCCTTTATTAGGCTTCCATAACAGGCCAGCAGAACACAAGCCTAACAGGATGAACACACAACCCCTTTGGCTTGCCCACTCAGAGAAGAGGCATGCATGAAAATTTGGAGTTAACATTACAGAAATTCATGTTTTGAAAACCAAATTGCAGTTTACATTTTCAAGATTGTAACATTGCTAGCATTTTAAAATCTGGTATTCATTTTTCATTGTTGCTGAAATTGTTGTTTTTACTTGTGATCACATTGATATGAAAGCTTCCAATGACAAGTATTTTGTTATGAGATTCATTGTGCCTCATTAAATCTTTGATGAATGAATGAAATGTAGTTTTTATTCACCACTGAGTGTGTTGAAGCTGATTACAAAACCCAAGTCTTCTTGGTTCACATTCGTCAGATTAGTTTTCCCATCTTCTGAGGATTATTTCCCATTAACATTGCCCACTCTACAGTCTCATAGCATTTCCTTTTTATTTGTACAATTTTCTCTATTGCTGCTCAACCTGCGGTCCACAGAGCAGAAGCATCAACATCAAGTGGTCTGATTAGACATGCGGACCTTCAGACCCATCCCCTACCTATTATTTCAGAATCTACATTAAAAAAAATCCCCAGAGATTTATATGTGCAGTAAATTTCAAGAAGTACTGATGTAACACATTTCAGTTACACAATACAATTAATTATGTATAAGTCTGACTTCCCCAGGGAATGAAAACTCCTTGAGGTCAGGTCCTTGTTCAGTTAGAGCTTCCAGCCTGGGAGCCTGCTCCTCGCATCTCTGCTCTTGTGACATCCTTCCTGTAGAGTGAGTCCTGCCCTGGGCTGTGTACCAGATCAAATTTCCCTGCTCTGCTGCTATCCCATCAGTTTAAAAGCTAGGTTTTTGTCTTATTTCTGAAATCAAGTCTCTATTTCCTTTCTCAATTTGGTAACTGGATATCTACATTTTACCACCGAGTTTAATTCTCTTCTGGATATGTGCCTAGTGCTTTAGTCCTAAAGAGTAGGCATTGCTTTATGCTTTGATTACAAATGACTCGAGGGTAGGATCCAGTCTCATTCCATTCTCCTTTTACAATGTGAATGTAGCCATAATGGTGTCCTGAAAGGTCCTTGATTAATGGTTTTTTATAAGCTATACTGCCAATTAGATGAAGCTGCTTTAAAAACTCTGTTACCTCTTTTAGGCCTGTAGCATTTGGTAAATAATTGTTCCAATGCATGAAATTTGTCCTATCAACTTGAAAGAATGAATACTCCCCCCAAGCACATCTAATTTACCCAGGTTATGTGGAACTCACCCAAAAGGTTTAGCTCCTTATGTTGCTATTGAATTTAGCCTCATTTTGGCAGGACTGGAAATTCCTAACTCTGTACACACTGATACTTGAAACTCATTGGTGTTATGCTTTCTCATAATTTTGGAAAGGGCTTTTCTTTTGCTACCCTTCCTGGCCCTATCTGTACTCTGTTTACAAATGGAAATTGTGAAAAGACTAAGGGTAGAAGAAGCAATATCAATTTATGCTTGTTAGCAATAACATATTATATTTTTTGTTGGTTTCTATCAGCTTATTTCAAAGCACCTGCTGTCATTCTACACTGAATTGAGTAGCCCATGTAAACAGGGAGACTGTGATCTTCTCTGTTTGGAGAAAAGTGTCCTGATGGTGCCTCTAGCTTGGACCACTGGAGGAACAAGAGCGGAGGTGAGAGTAGATGTATACACACACCTGCAGAGGAAGAGAGAGTAACAGAGGGTGAGGGGAGAAAGAGAGCAAAGACAATAATTAGAGCAGGCAAGCAGGCAGTTAGACAAAATAAGAAATGTCAAGTCATTGGGTCAGGTAGGTGTAAGTCCTAGTTCAGTTACCTACTAACTGTGGGAACTAGGGCATTTTTTTAAAAAAATCCCATTCATTAAAAAAAGAAAAGTATTACCTAACATAAAGCAACCTCAGTTCTCTCATCCATAAAATGAAAATCATATACCTAACTTTATTCATAGCCACCATACAGTTGTGTAGGTTGTATACTGCCCAACATATGTGCTCAGGGGTGAATGTGGAATCCAGCCTGCTCTATCCTCACCTAGATATGCATCCACACTTCTGCCTGGAGGAAGGGACAGATCTTTCTAATGATCACAAAGGTACCCTATAGGCTAGCTCAGAAAGTAAATTTGCTCACGCAATTTCTTGTGAGGATTAAAGAAGATGGTCTGTAGACCTATGGCAGATTGTTTGGCATTCACTAAATGTTTTGCCACTTCTCTGGTCCTTGTTTTGCATCTCTCTAAACATAGATTTCATTCTCAATATCTAACTTTCTCCCCCAGACTGCAAGCAATTGTACCTATTCTTCCTGGGCACATAGCTTCCCAGCTCTGCCCTCAGGGGATAAGCTCTCCTCCTAATTTCACTTTGAAAGATCTTTGGAAAGACACCTGATAGATCTGACCAGAGTCACAGGCCCAGAATGACAAAGCACTATTATTATCAATCCTCCCATAACCACGTGAGGGGCAGGGAGAAATACAGAACTCAAAAAAGGAGCAATTGTCTTCCCCCACCGCAGGAAGATAAATGGTATGAGGGGGAGGTAAAACAAATATTTCCACCACAATTCATAAAACTATTGAGCACTTGCTGTATGCTTAAACTCACAATAATCCTAGTGAGACATACAGAGACAGAGGACTCAAAAAATTAGTTGAAAAGATAGAGCACACAGTGATTTGAGAACCGTTACATCCAGATGAGTCAGCAAACACAGTTAAAAATTATGGTGCTAACTAGTGTTGTCTTTGATGGAGGTCATTGCTCCTTTTGGGGTCCCCGTTTTCTCATCTGAAAAACGAAGGGTCTGAACCAGATCATTGTTAAGTTCCCTTTGATTACGAGGTCTATGATGCCTCCATATATTTCTCAGTCATTTCATCTCTCCATCTCTCAATCCATCTCTCTATCACTGAGTTAGGAGCTTAAGAGAGTTGGATTCTAAATCAACAAGCGTTTATTGAGAGCCTACAGGATAGAAGGCGTTATTTTAGGCACAGTGATGTACACAAAAACGTAAATGATAGTCTTTGTCCTCAATTTGTTTTCAGTCTAGTTGGAGAATGCCAAGTATACAGTACATAAAAAGCAAGAATTATGTAACAGACAACACTGCAATAGTGGCAAGAATAATTTATGAACTCTTGTGAGATGTTTGGTGAAGAGAATTTGGGTTTCAGAGTGAACATGATAATATAGCATGAGGGCCTGGGGAGGGGCTCCAGGAAAAAGAAGAGGTTTTACTTCTTCTGGAGACTGAGAAGTGGCCCACCCTGACTGGGCAGAGAAGACAGGTTTGCACCTTCTAAGCAGGAGAGAAGTCCTGAGTTCCCCATCCCTCTAATACTAACATTGAATTGTTTAGGCTTGTATTCTGTTTTCCTAATGTTCTAATGTTTTTGTTGAGTTTATATTGTTTAAAGTGAAAAGTGCTGACATATACTGTAAGTACGTGTATGTCAGAAACAGAAGTTACCTGAAAACATTCGAGGTAACTACTAATTGCATTCATCTGCTAATTAGCACTTTCTTTGTCACTGACTATAACACCAGATTGGATTTCCCACTGGGAAATAGAAGTAAAACCAAAAATGACAAAAAATCAAGAAAGTGAATGCTAGTTGCTATGAAGATATTAGGAACAAAAGCATATGGGAAGTGTTGATATCATGCTATGATTTGAAGGTGGATGGCCAATAAGAAACTAAACACTCATATTGTCCATAGTAACAGTAGTTTCTGCCTATTAGTTTAAACAATATTGATTCTAATTGACTACAGAGCCACATGGAACTAACTAATAGCTCATTAGAAATCAATTATTATCCGACGAAGGTGGAGAGTGAGCAGAGGAATGAGCTGGGTAAGGAATGTGATTATGTTGGAGGCTCTAATCATGAGGACAGGGGGAAGCTAAGTTTTTAAGGCAATGTTATAAATATGATTATGCTAAAATTGAAAGCACAGTTTTAAAAATTATCAGATACAGTAAGGTATTGTTTAAAGCTCTATAGGATTTGCCTTGGAATTTAGTGTCACAAACTGACATATTCATAGTTCCTTAAAATGCACTAAAATAAACACATCAAGTAAAGGTTGGTAAATTTGTTTCCTTTTTTAAAAAAAAAATAAATTCACTTCCTTGTTATTAGTTTATATCTATTAGATATCTGAAAGTAAATTCGAATGAGTGTGAATCTGCTATTTTCTGCCACATAATCAATAAGAAGGAATGAACGATGCAAACAATATATCTGGCTTTTAGTTTTTAGGAAAGGGTTATCACCTACAACAGATGTTTAGAAATGTTGCTTCTGTTATTTAACACAATGTGTTTTTTTTATTCCTTATTTAGTATTTCATTCATCTAATTTTTTTCATTCCATTTATTTTATTCTCAGATTATCACATAACAAGGACATGGTTTGCCTGGTGCATTAGGGTCGGTTCTCCTCATTTCTCATCATGACTGTTAAAGTAGGCCATCACACACATCACCAGTGTGCACAGTTGATACAGAAGTAGATAAGGTATGCCCCACACCCTCACAGTATCATATGCCAAAGAGCCAGAGAAAGTATCAATATGAGACTGTGTAGTCTTTCCTGCAGGAAGGTAGTATAGAGAGTATTTATTTAAAGGTTATTAGAAAAGGAAGAGAAAGAAAGGAGGAGGCAGGGAGGGAGGAAAGAAGGAAGAAACTGATCAGCCAAACTGGGTGAATCTCAGTAACTTGACAATGGGAACTAAGGCCATGAGGATGGAACCCCTGAGAAGTCTATGAGCCATGTGCCTCTCCAAAGCAGACATATCTGCAACAATGCGGCATTAGGCACAACCTGGATACCACAGATCTTGCGTGCCATAGGACCCAGGCTGTCACTCTGAGGACCTCAACAAGCTTTAGCAACAAACTCTCTCTGTTCCCTCTTAAGTAAAATGTCTCTGCTTCTGAGTGTAGCTGGCATGATACATCAAAAGGCATAATTTATTTCAATAACTTGTCAGAGCAGCTTTCTCACCAGGGGATTGCTTGAGATTCCTTTCTCAGACCCTAAAATTAGCCTGCTTTTATTCAGGAACTGGCCTAGTACACAAGGCTTATTGTTGGCAAGGCTGTTCTGATGCTGCCAAGTTGACCTCCTGCAGTCTTAGCTCTGTCACCAGAAACAGAAAGATAATATCTTGCATAATCCCTGTGTTAGTCTTGCCATTCATTGACCCTGGCCTGTGTGGGTGCACTGAATAATTGGCCTTCTTGCCCCACCAAAGGCAGAACACGTGTAGTGATGAGCAGTTGAAAATATATTGTTTACATTTATTGAACCAATTATATAGTATTAAATGATAAATATGAACAATAAAAAAGCATAGACTTGAAGTTATACTTTTGAGCTTTACATTCACAGGTGATTTTTTTTTCCTCTTTCTAACTGTACTCATCTACTTTTTTGCATAAGCCATTATCTTCAAATTAACTTATCTATTTTTATGTTTTCTCATCTCATGCTTTATTCATGTCACACGACCCATCTAGAGTTATTTCCCATCTTCTCTACCATCAATAGACATTCTGGTAGTTCTTCTAGACCCAGCTAAGATCTCACCTTCCCCACAACAGTAGTTCTTACCTTTCTTTGTGACTCTGAGAGCTTTTTTTGTCAAAGATATGCCTTGCCTTCCTGTTTTTTTCCCATTATTATCCTAAATCATTTTACTCTTTTTCTGTATCATATATTTTCTCTAGTTTATATTGTTTTCCTGATAGTTTTAAAACGTTTTGTAACAACATGTATTTTATTTTAGATCTCTATATATTCCCACAATGCCAAGTGTTTTGGTCCATTTTATGCTGCTATAGCAGAATACCACAGACTGGGTCATTTATAGTGAACAGAAATTTATTGGTTCACAGTTCTGGAGTCTGGGCAGTCAAAGATTGAGGGGTTGGCATCTGGTGAGGGCCTTCTTGCTGCATCATCCCATGATGGAAGGACAAAGAGAAAGCAAGAAAGAGCAAGAGATCAAACTTGCAGCTCCAAGCCCTTTTATAATCAACGTTTATCCATTCATGAAGGTGGAGCCATCGTGACTCAAACTCCTCCCATTAGGCTCCATCTCCCTACGCTGTTGGTAACACATGCTTTTGGGGGGACACATTCAAACCATAGCACCAAACTTAGGTCATAGGTCAAAACATCAATATATAGTGTTTACAGAGTTTTTTATTATTTAAAATTTCATTTGATTTTCTACAATTTGATAAAGATGTTCATCATAAAGAATGTTATAGCTTATAAAGACACATAAGAGTGTCAACTTGCATCAGAAAAGACAATCAACAGAGGCCTATGATGAGATGATGCAGGTGTTGGCATTTGAGAAAGATTTTAAATCAATTGCTGTAAAAATTCTCAAATGAACAATCGTGAATGCTTTTGAAACAAATATATTTAATACAATATAACAATAATATTAGATTAAAAAAACTAGGTTCACATTGAAAGTACCATATTCATAAGACATTTGTTTTTCAAACTAGCTTCATTTTTAAAAAAATTCAGACATATTTCACGTACCATAAAATTCACCATTTTAAGGTGCACAAGCCAGTAGTTTTCCGTATATTCACAAGGTTGTAAAATCATCACTACTATCTAGTTTCAGAATATTTTTATCAACTTAATGGGAAACTTCTTACCTGTTAGCCGTCAATCTCAATTCCTGGCTTGATTTTTTTTTGCCAAAACTAGCTTCATTTTTTTGCCAGTTTATAAACAGTTCTTATTAGACCAGGGAAGATTAATTTGAACTAGTAATGAATAGTAAGAGATTACTCCATCAATCTGTTACATGGATTATCTCCCCATCAAAATATGACATAAGTTCTTAAACTGCTATTAAGATATTTTTTTCTTAAATAACAAGGTAGGTGGATTCATAGAGAGGTAAGGCGGATAAGAGTTTTCAAAGTCAGGTGTGGTAAAAGTTTTCTCTGTAAACACCACAAATTTGGAATATTTTAAAAGTCTGAGAGTTTTGGAATAATGTATAGCTCTGGACTGTCATTCATTATTTATAATAAAAATATCAGAAATATTTAAATATTATATAAAGGTATATGTTTAATTTAGTTTAAAGAAGTGTCCATTTGATAGTAAGCCTGTGTAATAGAGGAATGCCAGAAAAATGTGATCAGAATGTCTTCTAAAACAGTTATCCCTGTCTTTTCAGGCAAGGGGGGAACCTGTGTCCCCAAGGCCACATACGGCCCTCCGGATTCCCGAGTGCCGCCTCTTGACCAAATCCAAACTTCACACAACAAATCCCTTTATTAAAAGGATGCGGTCAAAAGGCCGCACTCAAGGATCCGGAAGGCCACATGTGGCCCTGATATTATTGACTTGAAGTCAACCTGCTTCTAAATATACGCTTATCTAATTTTTTCCTATGCAAAATAAAGTTTTATCCAAATGTTCTTATTTACATGTGACTCCTTTTCATGCTATTATTGAAACTGAACAGAGGGATACAGGAATAAATCATCACTTGTCAGAAAATAAAACATAGGAATAAAAGCATCGTATTATTTAATATTGGTAGTCCACAGAAAGCAGCTTAAGGGCAATAGCTATTATGCACATAAAATCTCTGATATCTTGTAAATTATCTAAGATAGAGTTTTTAAAACTCATCAATATTTTGAATATTATCAAACGTTTTCCCAAGAGAAATACATTTTTTAAAAATTTCTATGACATCTAAATCCACTAATAGAAAGAAATAATTATTATACTCCTTTACCAGAAAAGAAATCAAATTTTAAAAACCATTTATTGAATGACACAATAATATTTAAATCCTTCTCTGTTTGGAAATGAATGCTATAGTTATTGGCCTTCTGCATTTGTGTGTGTGTGTATGCTTGTATAAGTGGATTACAATATGTGTATGTATAAATAAATATAGATACACATGTTTATAGATCAAATAAAGATTATTATTTTTAGCAGAGGAAAAACAATTAGGTGACTCATGAATGTTGGTCCTGTTTACACTTCTGTCTTGAGGATTAGGATTTGTTAGCTCATAAAAACTCTGAGTTTATTATAGGTATCAATTAAATTCTGCCTAGAGCTGAATCCATAATGTGAAATATAATATAGTGTGAAATTGAATCATACCTAAGAAATGTAAAAAATAAAAATCCATTTTATTACTGATATACTTATAAAAGTGGGAATGCTGAATTATAACAACTTTGGGCCATGATGAAAAATATAAACAGACCATATTTAACAACCATTAATTGTGTGTATGTAATATATATGTATAAATAAATATACATGTGTGTTTTTATTTATAATAGCATCTCAAAGTAAATGTATTCTACCATAAGAAATGTACAATAAAATTGCCTGAAAAATCTATATTTTTGAGGGATTCAAGTACTTCCCAAAGGTAGAGTTAAAAAGATATACTGTGATACTAACATATCTATAATACATGCTCATAATTCTCTTGATTTTATTTTGCAAAGTTTTTTTACCCACAGAATGTTACAAAGCTCTAATGCACATTCAAGAATGTGTAAAATCCATCACAGAATCCTTTACTTTATGGTACTATAATGTGGAGAAAAATTGTTGTGAAAGCTTAGATTCACTCTTGATATGTATAAATCTCCCAGAAAAATATTGAATGCTATAGTCGAAAATGTAAATGTGCTGACATTCTTAAATAATAAATGTACTTACTAAGTCTTAAATATCCCTGGTAGAAAGAATTTGTTAACTGGACACTTGTTAAGCCTTCAATATGTATAAATTTTTTTTTTTTTTTTTGGTCAAAAAAGGAACTGAATGACTTCTAAAAGTCAAGCATAGGTACTAAGGAGAGTTGAAAAGTCCACCTGCAAGCAAAGGTTCAACTTTAAGGTTGAGCCAACGAAGAGAGCTTATGGACATAAGTGGAAGTTTCCTTTTTCTGTTCCTAGAAAAACATATTTGTCTGGCATTCTGGAATGGTTGACAATTGTAAATGTGTCCTGAAATGATCCAGATGTGTATCTCCTGGGGAACAGTTTGATCAAGTAGCTCCATCCTTGAGACACTTGTCAGGAAGATCACCAGATATCACATCCCACATATGTAGTCAGGACTATTCAAATTTATGTCAGGAAAAAGCAACCAAACCACCAAGAAGATTGAAAGGGAAAAGGAGAGATTTTCCTGCAAGCAAATACATTTCCCCCAGACCTATTAAAATTTTTACACACCAGAACTAAAATATTTTGTATATTCCAAAGTCTCACAATTACACATATTAAAATTCCCCCAGAAACGTTAATGCCACAAACCAACATCAGTAAAAATTTCAGAAAAAATATGTGCTTTTTCCAACAGGGTTGTTATTGTCATTTCTTAAAACTTTTTAAACTTAACTTTATTGTGGTATATCTGACATACGATAAACTGCACATATGAAAATGTACAGTTTGGTAAGTTCTGAAAAACCGTAACAATGAATGAGATAGTGAGCAGGTCTGTCACCCTCAAGGGTTTCTCAGGTTTCTTTGTAATTCCTCCACCCCATCGCTCTCCATTTCCTCTCTCCCAGGCAACCTTTGCTTTGCTTTCTGTCACTGAGATTAGTTTGCATTTTCTACAGTTTTATATAATTGGAGTCATAAACTATGTAATCTTTTGTGACTGGCTTCTTTCACTCAGAATAACTATTTCGAGAGATTCATCCATGTTATTGTACCCATCGATAGTTCCTGGCTTTTTATCGCCCGGTAGGATTCCATTGTGCGGATATAATACAGTTTGTTTAGCCATTCAAATGTTGTTGAACATTTCAGTTGTTTCCAGGTTTTGGCTATTACCAATAATTCAGATATGAATATTTGTGTACAAGTCTTTATGTGGACATATGCTTTATTTTCTTTTGAGTAAATACCTAGGAGTGGAATGGCTATTTCAGATGGTAAATGAACATTTAACTTTTTAAGAAATTGCCAAGCTATTTTCCAAAGTGGTTGTACCATTTTACATAATAAACATCAGTATTTATGAGGGTTTCAGTTCCTCCATATGCTCACCAGCACTTGGTAAGACCAGTCTATTTAATTTTAACCATTCAACAGGTGCATGGTGATAGCCCATTGTGGTTTTAATTTGTCTTTTTCTAATGATGCATGATGAGAATCTTTTTTTGTGTGTATTTTTTAGCCATCTGCGTATCTTTTTTGGTGAACAATCTGTTCAAATAGTTTGCCCATTTTTTATTACTGGTTTTGAGATTTGTTTATATCTTGCATTCAAATTCTTTACTAACTCTGTTTTTCAGATTGTATTATATCTGTACATGTGAAATGTGGTTAGCTGAGGGTCCTTAAAACAGACTTCAACAGCTGAATCATCTTACTAAAGGCCGATGTCTCTTGCAAGTAACCAAGAATAAGGATTTTAAAATTTATTAGTATTGAGTGAGCATTTTTTCTGTGGTATAGTGGTTTATGGCAGGATTTCTGAAGCTCCTCTGCCTGAACTGAAATTCATTTGGCTACTTCCTAGCTGTGTAATCTTGTGTAGATTTCTTACCTTCTCTGTTTCTATTGTAAAATGTGCTAATACTAGTAGCTGCATCATAGTGTTGTTGTAGAGATTTAAAGTATTTATGCATAGAAAGTACATGGTAAATGCTCAATAATGTTTGCTATTTAATAAATTCGGTGTTATTCATGCATTACTGCTCCCTATATCCTGTGATAGACCTTACTTAGCTAGGCCAGCCTCTTAGTGTGATTTCTTTCTGTGGGACGAATGCTATTCTGAGGTCACAGGCTGTCAGGAGGAGGAAAGTATGCTCTTGAGGTTTGGGTCAAAGAAACTGTGAAATAAGTGGAAATGGCTGGCCAGATAGTACCAAGAGAGCTGATGAAGATCAGGGTATTTGGGTGTGAAAGAAGGAAGGGTAGCCATTTTATAATTTGCCTTCCGTCAAAACAGTTTGTTTAAATTCATCAATTTGTTCCAGTGACTGGATACTGACACTAAATCTAATTGAGAACCCCTGAAATGATAGTATGTTATTCCAATTTGGAGAAAGTTATAAATAGGGACCTTAACTGCTTCACTACAATTAAAACAGAAACTTTCCAAAACATCTGCTAAGTGATTCTTTTCTCAAAAGAAGATTCCAAGTTGGCTGATGAATGGTTTGTAGAAACAATACTTTGAAGAATTTTACTATCAGAGAATGTGGTGATTCACCTTAGTTTGAGCCCAAATAAAAAAGGATTTTGGAATGTTCCTCCCATGTGAAAAAGAGTAAGTGTGAGAAGGGGATAATGGATTTTAGGTGAGCTAGGCTGGGAACCACACGGAAGGATATAAGAAGACATGAACCCGCACTTGGGAAAAACAGCAGGAAAAATTTTTAATAGTCAAATGACCTTTCTAGTAGCATCAGGAAACACTCACAAATATGTCATCCCTTTAGATTGTAAGTTGTGTGAGGGCTGAAGACCCTGCCCATTTTGTTCCACATTTTATTTCTAGTGCCCAGTACAATGTTTGTTATACAGCAGATGCTCAACAAAGATATAAAATGAGCATTTTCAAATGCTCAAGTTCATCCCTCCCTCTCCACAATGTAAAAATCAGCTTACTAAGTTTTCCTTCTCTTCCCAAACCTTGAGGGATTTGAAAAGGTATGATGTTGGAAGGGTTTCATTTGGCCTGAAATGATTATGTCATTCATCTCTCCTGGACTAAGCATTGCCATGGCTAAAGCCTCTACAATGACTTTAGGCCCCCTCCTGTTTACATATATCACCAGGACTGTAACTTTATTTAGATGATGTCTAATAATCATTCTAGACTAGCTTGAACATTTAAGCTTAAGAATCTTTCTGACTTGACTTCATCCCTTTGATTTCATTCTTTTTCCCCTAGTAAGACCAGTTACCAAGAGCAAAGAGGCTCACAGTTAGACGTGGTGGTAACTAGTTGGGAAGGGGCTGAAGCTGATAGTGAGCTGCTCCTACCCAGGCCAGAGCAGCTGTCTGGGGCAAAATATAAAGGGGATCCATACCTTCTGCACAACTGCACCTATTTTTATGACCACAAGCTCAGTCCAGGCCCAGGTGGTGTCAGCTTGTGTATTTAAGCACTGTTGATCATCTAAAGTTTTTAACTCCAGATGGCTTAGTATTATATGACATTCAGTATCTTAGTAACAGGTAGAGGAAAGGAAGGAGACTAACATCTGTCCAGCACCTACTATGTACAAGGCACAATGTTAGGTACATTAAACACATCAGTAATCCACCCAGCAGTTCAATTATTTTTTTTTTTATTAACTGCTATTCTATGAACGAAGAAATCAAGGCTTAGAGAAATAAAGTGATGAGCCCAGAATCACATGGCAAATCAACCAGTAGATCCAAAAATTACATCCAGGTCCATTTGACTCTTTTGATTTCATGATTTCACTGAAATGACACCTAACAAATATAAAGAGAGAGTGCAGGGCACTGGTAAATTACAGATCTGTCTTAACTTTTGTTAGTAAATCAATTAGTTTTATTTTTCTAATTCAAGTGGCATTTTTAAGGCACTAAAGAGACACAGTTTGAAAAGCCGTGTTTTTTTTTCAACATAACACAAATATTAATTCCATAATTTATCACCTTTTAAATCTGGAATTTATATAAATAAATGGGATCTGACCAAATTAAAAAGCTTTTTCACAGCCAAGGAAACTATCATTAGACCAAATAGACAGCCTACAGAATGGGAGAAAATATTTGCTCTCTATATATCCAATAAAGGCCTGATAATAAGAATCTATCTAGAATTTAAAAAAATCAACAAGAAAAAATCAAACAACCCCACCAACAAATGGACAAAGGAAATGAACAGAAACTTTTCAAAAGAAGACAGAACAATGGCCAACAAACATATTAGAAAATGCTCACCATCTCTAATCATTAGAGAAATGCAAATGAAAACCTCAATGAGATATCACCTAACCCCAGTGAGATTGGCTTCTACCAAAAAGTCCCCAAAAAACAAATGCTGGCGAGGATATGGAGAGACAGAAACCCTCTTACACTGCTGGTGGGACTGCAAATTAGTGCAACCTCTGTGGAAAAGAATTTGGAGATACCTCAAAGAGCTAAAAATAGAAATACCATTCTATCCAGCAATAGCACTATTAGGCATCTATCCAAAAGAGCAAAAGATATTTTCTGTAATAAAGACATCTGCACCCAAATGTTTATGGCAGCACAATTCACTATTGCAAGGATGTGGAAACAACCCAAATGCCCATTGATTCATGAGTGGATTATTAAAATTTGGTATATGTATACAATGGAATATTACTCAATTATAAAAAGCAACAGTGACCTAGTATCTCTTATATTTTCCTGAATAGAACTTGAGCCCATTATCCAAAGTGAGGTATCACAAAATCAGAAGAATAGACTCCACATGTCCTCGCCATGAAATTGGCACTCACTGATCAACACTATGGTGCTCACACAGTAGTAATATTCTCCAGAGCTTAGGGAGTTGGAAGGGGGTAAACTCACAACTAATGGAGGCGGTGAGCACTGTAGAGGGGAAGGGCATGCCTCTAATCCTTGCTTGGGTGAGGCAAAGACATAAAATGTAAACAAAATGTTTGTACCCTCATAATATACTGAAATAAATAAAAATAGTATTCAAACAACAACAACAACAAAAATATATATAAAAAAATTAAAAATTGTCTTACTTAAACCTCAATATATTTATACTAAATTCCACACCATGGTGGATGGTATAATTGAAGAGCTTCTGGTCATGTTTTGGTTTTGGCATATGTCATCTGCACTTATGTTCTCTGGATATAGATGAGCAGACAGATAGTTGTGCATATCAAATTAAAATTATTTGCTTATACTTTGCTGTGTACATTTAATGTAACTTTACATGTACCATGCATCTTCCAAGGCTCCCTGAAATTTACACATGCATTTAAGATTTAAAGGGGGTGAGTTTGATAGAAGTAAGCCATAAACAATATTTTAAAGCAAATTTACTGATAGACCAATTACACAATTATATACAGAATGATTATATTTTAGATGACATAAAAAATAGAGGTGTGGTTATCTTAAATATAAAGGTAAGCTGTTCTCTAACAGTAGATTTGGCCTACATTTCAGCCATGAGAAAAAAATTTAATTTTCTGCAGAATGTGGTTTGTGTGTGTTTTTTTCTCATACTTACAAACTAACATTTTAAAGTACTAAAAATTTTACAGGACTGTTATGGACTGAAATGTGTACCTTCCAAATTCGTACATTGAAACCGTGATGCTCAGTGTTGCCGTATTAAAACAGGGCCCAGAAGGAGGTAACTCAGGTTAAATAAGGTTATAGGGTAGGGCCCTGATATGATGGAATTAGTGTCCCTATAACAACAGATACCAGAGAGTGTTTTTTCTTTTTCTCTCTCTCTCCTTCCCTCCTCTCCCTGTAAGGCAGGAAGAGAATTCTCACCAGAATCCAACCATGCCATAATCTGATCTCAGACTTCCAGCCTCTAGAACTGTGAAAAATAAATTTCTGTTATTTAAGTCACTCCGTCTATGGTATTTTGTCATGACAGCCAGAGTAGACTAAGATAAGGTCTTCAATAATATATTATCTGTTTTGCCAAATTATGTACAACAGAAATCAAGTTTTGTTTCAGCTATGAAAAAAACGGGAACATAGCTGGATGAAACATAGATGGATAGATGATCACATATTTCATTAAGGGCTCAGATGAGATTTAGTGACTTTGATAATTTCTGAGTGTTATGATATCAGATATGAATCCATTCCAAATTATTGACCAAGATACAAGATGTAAAATTCAAGTGTATGATGAAGGATGTACCAATAGTACCCATTCTCTGTATGAATCTTACTGACCAATGGAAATGATATTTTCGGGAATTTAATGACTTACTGAATTGACTGAGGCTAAGGTACAATATCAAACCTTAAAGGGGGTTATTAACAGCCAGTGATGCCTAACCTGAAAGTCATTATTGTTTTTAGAATTTATAGACATATGGAAAAATAAAGTAACAAAGTAATTATTAATACTTCTTTTTGTGCTGCAGAATGAGAAAGTTAGAATCCACTTGAAATAATGAATGTGGTTGTGCAGGACTGGAAATACTGCAGAAAGAAGGTAAGTAAACAGCAGATAAGAGATGCTTTTTACTCCATTGCCTACCTAGCTATAAAAATATTATTAATATTCTGTCAACATATATGATGGGTCCCAAAAACAAAGCTATATATGTTGGACAAAGGGAAAAATAAACATTGGTCTTAGACCTCAACTTATTAATATTTACCAGCAATCTGTATTAAATGATTTCACTGGAAAGCTTCTCAAATGATAAAACAGGGTGCTGTATCCCCAAGTATGAAAGAACTTCTTACAACTCTGTTTTGAAATATTCATATAATTATCAAATATTGGTGACTGTGCATGTGATATATAATAGAGGACAATGTGAGAGTATTTTCTCTTTTATTTATGCAGTTCTGAGCGCAACCTGTAAACTGTTTCCCCAAATGTCTCCTTTATTATCATCCATTATGTTTAGCTATTTTAATTTGACATTGACTGCATCTTGCTGCCAAGGACTATGTGGATAATTCCACATCGACATTGGTAATTTCTAGAATGTAACCACAAAGTTTGACATTATGTAGTCAGACGGTAACTAAAGGCATATTTTCCGAGATCCCTCAGAAAACCTCAATGGATATAAGAATCTTAAAAAAAGAAAAAACTTATACATGCTTATTTTTAGTCCATCAAAGGTGGGAAGAGATAAGTAAAATCTTAGTCATTAAAAAGAGAATGTATAATAAAAACCATTCAAATTAGAAAAATATGGCAACAGTTTCATTTATCAACATTTATTAAAAGCCTATATTTACCAGCAACAATCATGTTTCTATTTAATTAAAGGTAAATATAAGTAATATAAGTTCTCTATAGTATTATAATAATCTTATATAGTACCCAGTGATGATAGGTACCCATTATATTATTATAGGCATTATAAGAAGTTATCTGAATCCTCTTTTCTTTTTCTAAATGAGTAGACAAAATAAATGTCATCAAGAAAATCAAAATGTGAGAAGAGGAAATGGGTGTATATGAAAAATATTTGTTGTATTAAAATATGTGGAGTGGAGGCCAGTATTTCTGCAGAAATTCAGAAACGGGATTGCTCAACATGGGTGGAATAATGAGAAATTTTCAGAAAGCATGTGTTAGGAGATAGGATTAGGGTACATAGACGTATGCGAACAGAGCAGTTTAAGGCAAACAACAAGATTTTGATAGCGTGTGACAGATGGTCTGAAAGGAGCTGATCTGGAAGCCTGGATGACCTGCTAAAAAGTTGATGTGACAGTCCCAGAATGAAGTGCTGAGAGCTTACGTAGGGTAGAAGCCTTGAAAAGAAGGAAGATAGAGCCAGAGCAAATTCCCATAAAATTTAGTAGACGTGGTACTACCTAAATACTAGTTTTCTTTCCCACTGGCCTTTTTGCTGTTAGTCAATTTCACAAAGTACATCTCATTTCAGGCCTTCTGAGCATGTTGTTTCCTTGGCTTGGAAAAATTTTGCCTAGATATTCCCAAGCGTTTCTCCTTCATTATACTGATATCTTGCACTTTCTCTAAAAGGCCTTCTCTGATGACCCTGTCTAAATTAGCGCCACCCAGAGCATTCATCGCCACATGAGAATATGACATATGCCTTGTCCTAGCTCATTTGGGTTGCTTTAACAAAATACCATAGACTGCATGACTTATAAACAGCAGAAGTTTATTCCTCACAGTTCTGGAGGCTGGGAAGTCCAAGATTAGGGTAGCAGCATGCTTGGGTTCTGGTGAGGGCTCTTTTCTGGGTTGCAGACGGCCAACTTTTCGTTGTGTCCTCACATAACAGAAAGGGTAAAGGATCTCTCGGGGATCTTTTTTTTTTTTTTTTTTAACAAGGGCACTAATCCCATTTGGAAGGGCTTTATTCTCATGACCTAATCATGTTCCAAAGGCCCAATCTAATACTATCATCTTGGAGGTTAAGATTTCAACATGTATCTTTTAGGGAGACATAGACATTGAGTCCATTTTATGCCTATTTGTTTATATATGGCATCTGTTTCTCAACCAGTGTATGAACTCTAAGAGCAAATAATTTGCTTATTTCATTCTCTGTGATGAAAGGGAAGTTTAGAGACAGGAGTAGAGAGATAGAAATGAGGAACTGGAGTTCAAGGACAAAGCCAGATGTAGAATGCAGGTAAAGAAGTCATTTTCACAGGAGACAATGATGAAACACGAAAGGTGAGCTGAGAGAATTATATATTGTTGAGAACCATGCCAACTCTCTTAATCTTCATTCATTCCATGACAAATATAATGAAAGTGAATAGTTCTTTGATGATAAAGACTAGTAAAGTTCTTGGAGTGATCATTTTGAACAACAGTTTCAGTCATCATTGCTCTAGATAATGCAGATATAAGAGCGTGAGGTGAGTGTGCACTGAGCAGATATATCAGATTGTTACAATTCAACAAATAAATAGCATGTGCTCATTATCATATGATTTACTTTTTTTCTCACAAGGGTTATAAGAAGTAGTCTAGGTATCTGAGGATTGTGGTTATTGAGTTAAGGTTGCACTATAAGATAAAGGGAGAAGATATTTTAGATTAAATCCTAAATATTCCCAGGGTTTTATAGAAGCAAAATAGGCTAGACTCGGGGACTACGCATGCATAATAGCCTGAACTTGGGAACAATCAGAGAGAGAAAATTTGAAAGAATTAAATTGTTGGCAGATTACAATTAATAACCACTACTTAGAACTTTAAACAGTTGGACTCAGCCCTTATCATTGCCAGTATCCCCTGCCACTCTGCTGAGAGTTTTTGCTGCTTTGTCCAGATGTCATTCTTAAACACTTAATCAAAGATACGTATTCCCCAAACCAAGGTACTTGGGCCATATAGTTTATCCAGAACTACTAATTTATTTTTTTTATTTTTATTTTTTGTTTGTTTGTTTGTTTTTATTTCAGCATAATATGAGGGTACAGATGTTTAGGTTACGTGTGTCGCCCTTGCCTCCCCTCCCCCCCTCAGTCCAGGTTTCAAATATGTCCATCCCATTGCGTGGTGCACATTGCACTCTTTGTGTACACATATACCCATCCCCTCCTCCCCCCTCCCCCCTGCCCAATATCTAATAGATGTAATTCTTATATATGCACTTATGTGTTGATCCGTTAATACCAATTTGATGGTGAGTACATGTGGTGCTTATTTTTCCATTCTTGGGATACCTCGCTT
>CAUYSK010025029.1:0-26137 GCA_963575035.1 Avahi laniger | reverse complement strand
AAATCCTGAGATACTGCTACTGAGCAAAAAGGGCTTGATTGGCCAGGCGTGGTGGCTCACGCCTGTAATTCTAGCACTCTGGGAGGCCGAGACGGGCGGATTGTTTGAGCTCAGGAGTTCGAGACCAGCCTGAGCAAGAGCAAGACCCCATCTCTACCAAAAATAGAAAGAAATTAATTGGACAGCTAAAAATATATAGAAAAAAATTAGCCAGGCATGGTGGCACATGCCTGTAGTCCCAGCTACTTGGGAGGCTGAGGTTGCTGTGAGCTAGGCTGACGCCACGGCACTCACTCTAGCCAGGGCAACAAAGTGAGACTCTGTCAAAAAAAAAAAAAGAAAAAAAAAAGGGCTTGATTTTAAGCAAACTATTTAGAAAATTTTCCCATTATTGTGTATATCAGAAACTAAATTCAGAAAAAAAAGTATACCATGTTGCATAATTTGGCCCAGATTCTTCCCCCTCCCTATATGTACTACCTTCCCACCATAGGTAGAGTTACCTGCCCAGGCCTCTGACTCTGGGCTCAGCTACCTGACTTGCTTTGGCCAATAGGACTTTAGCTGATATAGCACAAGCTGAGGTTCGAAATGGGATTATGCACTGGAACTTGCTTTCCTGCAACTCTTCCATCTCTTCCATCTTGCTCTCCTGAACTCCTCTTGGGTATGAGGACATGCTCAGGCTAGCCTGTGGAAGAGGTAGAATACATAGATGCCCCAGTGTCTTCCAGTTTAGATCAGCAGATCAGCCAGCTGACCCCAAACAAGTGAATGAGCCTAGCCAAGATAAGCAGACAGCTTAGCTGATGCACTGCACAAGCAATAAACATCTTATTAAATTCTACGCATGTAACAAAATATCACATGTGCCCCAAAAATATGTACAGATATGATGTATCAATTAAAAAAATCTCTAAAAAACAAAAACAAAAAAAAAGTTTGTTTACAGTAGACTAGGCTAAGCTATGATGTTCCACAGATTAGGGATATTAAGTGCATTTTCAATTTACAATATTTTCAACTTATCATGCATTTATTGGAATGAAACCCCATCATAAGTCAAGGAGAATCCGTAATTTACTAATAAATCATTTGGTTTGGTTCAAAAAATTGTTAATTTCTTAAAATTTCGTCTCAACCCTACCCTCCTTGAGAAAATGGGTTTAAATTCAGAGATACTGATAGTCTTCTAATGTGAGGGGGAAAAAAGGACAGATCCAAATTAGGATGCACAAAATAAGCATAACCAGTTGATAAAACAAATGACAAGCTACTAGTTTTTGAGAAAAAAGATTCAAAACAATCATAAACAGTAGTTGGAGCTTTTTACCTGTTCCTCATTATAATTTCAGTTTTTCATAAGAAACAAGTTGTTTCCTAAGTATATCATACTTAGGAAACATCATACTGTTTTCTTCCTCCTACTTTTTTTTTTTTTTTTTTTTGAGACAGAGTCTCACTCTTTTGCCTGGGCTAGAGTGAGTGCCCTGGCGTCAGCCTAGCTCACAGCAATCTCAACACTCCTGGGCTCAAGCAATCCTACTGCCTCAGCCTCCCAAGTAGCTGGAACTACAGGCATGCGCCACCATGCCCGGCTAGTTTTTTCTATATATTTTTAGTTGTCCGATTAATTTCTTTCTATTTTCAGTAGAGACGGGGTCTCGCTCTTGCTCAGACTGGTTTCGAACTCCTGAGCTCAAACAATCCGCCTGCCTCGGCCTCCCAGAGTGCCAGGATTACAGGCGTGAGCCACCGCGCCCGGCCCCTCCTACTTTTTAAAGAAAACATTAACTCGTCTTGACTTTTCTAGTGAACAAAACAACATTGACAATTTTAAGAAAGGGAAATATTTGTATTGCCATTCGTACCTTAATTTTGCATATTGCTTCATAGCTTACAAAGCATTTTCATTAATAGAGTCTCATTTGCTCTTTATTTCAATCCTGTAAAGTTGATATAATTACAACTTTACTTTTGCTACTAAAGAAAAATGAAGCTTTTAGTAAAGTACTTGCCCAAGATTGGTTTACTAAAAAATTGCAAAAACAAACATAGAACCAAAATCTTCTATCTCTAAGCTAGCACTTTTTTCCACTGCATTCTTTTTTTTTTTTGAGACAGGGTCTCGCTCTGTCACCATGGGCAGAGTACAGTGGTGTCATCATAGCTCACAGGAACCTCAAACAATCCTCCTGCCTCAGCCAAGTAGCTGGGACTATAGGCGTGCCCCACAATACTCAGCTAATTTTTCTATTTGTAGTAGAGACAGGGTCTCGCTCTTCCTGGGGTTGGTCTCAAACACCTGACCTCAAGCAATTCTCCCACCTCGGACTCCCAGAGTGCTAGAATACAGGTGTGAGGCACTGTGCCCAGCCTTCAAGGCATTCTTAGATGCAAATGAATTATGCAAATGTAAAATATATTACCCAATCACCAAAATATTTCCTTTGTCTTTCCCTGCCATATTTTTCATGATCCATCCCTTCCTGCCCTCTCTCCAGAAATGCATGTAAGATGAGTATTCCTTACATACTTATTTACTCAAAACCAAAGGTTCATATAATGGATATAAGATAATGAAGTATTAAATATGTAAATCCGTTATAAATACAACTTTTTATAGCTATTTTAAAGATGTCTTTAAAATAATCTTTTCTCTTATTGAGAATGATTAAAACTTCTTTCAAGCACAAAAATGTCCTTCTTTTTTCAGAAACCATATCCTAAAACTTTATTAAAAAAAAATAAAGACATTCTTTCTGGTATATATATATTTTCTATTTTACTTTCTTTCTTCCTAAAACCTCTTCCTAAAATCCTATATTTCTTTCGTCCTCTACTCTTCTTGCTATCTTTAAAATTTTCTCTGAACTCTTATATAATAAAAAACTGGAATACATTGTTATTGTACTTATTGATATGCTTACTGAAGAGTTCTGTTTATTCTTAATTTTATAAGTGGAAAAATAGGATAATTTGTATATTCTTCCCAAAATATAATAAAAACTTCTAAATTTTAAAAAAATTCTTATCTTTGACTATACCATGAACCCCTTCCCAGAACGTTTTAAATGTATAAATTAAAATTTAAAATACATAGGATTATAAAGGCATCCAATTATAATAAAATACAGCTCGGTATCATTTAAAATCAATTATAGTTAAAAACCAAATTACTCAGAATATATGGACTAGACTCTAGTTAAGAATTTCAACTCTAAAAACCTGCAAAAAAAATAATATTGTAACACTGCAGGATAACTAGTGCTTTAACAACATAGATTATTGTCGTCATTATATACACCATGAGAAAAGAGGCTTAGAGAAACTGAGTAAGACCCAAGGGAACATAGCTACCAAGAGCTGAGTCCTGAGGCTTTCTCCAAGGCTCAGGTTCCTACCACCCATACCTTCTCATTGCCACTGGCACCACTCATAACTCAGGACTTTAACTCATTCCCAGCCACCGAAATGGCTTCCTAACTCTGACACTTTTCCTATCCATTCCAGCCTTCATGGATACTCTATTGCCCACATGATTGCGTCTAAGTTTTTGAATCAGGGATTCCAGACCTCAACTTTGAAGCCACTTTTCTCTTCAACCAAAGGATCACGGAAAACACATGTCCTACATTCTGCTGTTAACATCAGCTATTCTCCTACCGCTTCCAACCCTCATTAATGTTGGAATGCCTTCTGTCTACTATTGCCATCTGTTTAAATTCGACTCATATTTCCAGGCATAGCTTAAACAATACAATCTCAGTGAAGCTTTCAATCTCCAGCCAGAAGTGATCTTTCCCTCCTCTGCATTCTTATAGCTCTACAAATGTAGCAAGACACTCATTAAACATGTCCATGCTATGTAATTATTGGTGCCATGGAGTTTTTTTTTTTTCCCATTCCTCAAATATTTCACACTCATCTCACCTTGACGCCTATGCTGGACTCACCACCTAGAATACCGAATATTCTTTTCACTCCTTTTTCCTTGACTAACTCCTACTTTTCCTTTAAGTCTTGATTCAGAGGAAACTTATCCTACAAAGCCTTCCTTTACTACCTAACCCTAACTCTGGACCGGATGCCCTCTGCTGTGTGGATACCACCATGGATACCAACTAGTAAGCTGTTACTTGTTTGTTTTCCCACTAGATTCTAAATCTCAACAGTGAGCGTGTTTATTTTGTTCATGGTTGTATCTCGTGTGCCTGGCATGCAGTTGGAAAATTTCAAAATGAATTTACAATTAAATTTTCCTTATTATCTTGTCTGATTAACCTGGAAACAAATGTTGAAGTACAGGGCTTTACAAATAGCAAGTACTAATTAAATAATTGTTGGCTGAAGAAATTCTTGTGGCAAATGGCCTAAATTAATGATCTTAAGTCTTCAAACAATATGAATTTAGCAGCAAAATAATATAAATATGAATACTTGATAATATCTGTTATAAACAAGGTAAACATTTGGAATTCATTTTAATACATGTGTTAAAACTTGATAATTGAATCAAACCTAGGAGGTCAGCTCATTAACTTGAGTTATTCTGAGTCATTTTAATTTATGATAGTCACTTGCACCTAATTGCATTCCTCAATTACTATTTATTTGAACTATAAAGCTCTAAAATCCGTATTACCTAGACTATCATCTGGGTCCTATTTCCATGTACCAATTGCTATTCGTAGAAAAACCCATTTTTGCCATTTTTAAAGCTTTCACTCTCCCACCATCAAGCTTTTTCTTCATTCTGTGATCTATAAAATGGCTATCCGTTTATTCATTCTTTAAAATAATCATAGTTCACTTCATCCACAATCTCTCTTTTCATTCAAAAGAACCTAGCTCTGACTTAGCTTTAATTCATTCATCCATTCACCCATGAGCTCATTCATTCACAAGCATTCATTCATTCATTCACAAGCATCTATTTCATGACAAACCCTGTACACAGAGTAGATTCTAAAAGTTCATCAGCTAAATAAATTCATGTAACCACAAATACTCCCATCTCTCAAGCAATCTAAGTACCAGCATTGCAGAGATCTATGTTAAGAGAATTTCAGAGAGGTGTGTATATCTGATAAAGGCCTGATAAGCCTCTTAGAGTCATTCATAATTACCGATAACAAGACACCAGAAACAAGGTTTAAAGGCTAATGGAAAAATTCAGAAAAAAATTGCATTATATGGGCACAAAAGTATAAATCAGCCCTTTACAAGAAAAAGAACAGTCCAGCACTAAAAGGCACAAAGGATATACATACAAACATTTCACAGAATCCAAATGACCCTAACAAATGTATAAACATAATTTCACTAAAGAAATGCAAATTAAAATAATAAAATATTCACGTTTATCTGTTTTACACAGATGGAAGAAAAAGCTCTCAAGCTCAAGGTTGGCAAGGTTACAACTTGTAAGAATGTTAACTATAAAAACTATATTAGCTTTTCCAGAGAACAACCTGGCAATGTAAGTAAAAATAAATAAAATGCATATGCTTGGACCAAGAAATACTACTTCTATGAATATTATCCTAGGAAAGCAAAAGATACATGTATACGTGTTAGGTGTAGATGTACACACAAGAATTTCACTGCAGAATTATATACAGTTGTAAACATTTTTTTAAAAAAATACAAATCCACTGATGAGGAACACATTAAATGTATCTCATTACCAAGATACTACATAGCAATTAAGAAACAAGGTAGAATTTTATGTGCTGATGTGTAACAATACATTGCTACAAAAAAAGAAAAACATACTATAAGATAGTGTGAGTACATTGAGACCGTTTCATATTAGAATCAATCCAGGGACATGACTATATAGATAATAATGAATCCACTCTAGATTATTTTTATATTATTCCCAAATGTGTCAAGATTATGCAACTGAGAATTTCTGGACCAGATTATCCTATTAGGTTCCTCCAGCTCTAAAATTGTTCTGTTTTTTTTCGAGGTAGAGTCTCGCTTTGTCACCTGGGCTAGAGTGCAATGGCATTAACATACCTCACAGCAGCCTCAAACTCCTGGGCTCAAGTGATCCTCCCGCCTCAGCCTCCCAAATGCAGGAATTACAGCTGTGAGCCACGGTGCCTCGCCTCTAAAATTCTTTACTCCTAAGTATTTTTGTACACCATAGATCTTACACATACTGTTATTGCAAGGCCCCAGTGTGTCTCCCCTATATTTTTAAGTGCCTTTTATCTATCAAACTGCAATACAAGATGCTAAAAAATGTCCAGAATTTTATATCCATATTGTGAAATATAAGTTTTTAACACTACACCCTCGATTATGACAATTCACATTTAACATGCTCATTTTACAGAAATCACAAATTATAACTATCTCTTACCTCAGTAATAAAGTAAGGACTATTATAGCTTGAAAAAACTAAGAAAGATAATAGAACTCTTTGAACATTTAAAGAGATAACTATAAACCATGCTGGTACACTTATCCAAAAATGCTAAATATAAATCAAATCCTATTAGAGAGCAATTATAAACAGCAATGAGACCCCTTTGCAGTATGCAGGACTGGGATTTGGAGCCAGAAGATCTGGAGATAAAGACCAATCTTTCAGTTCCAGAATCCCAAGCAAATCCAAGTATCTATTTGAGAGCCCCAACTGCCTCCTTTATAAAATGAAGACAAGTATAATAAAAGAATTTTATATAATGTCTATAGAAGGTGCCTAATAGAGTGTCTGGAATGAAATAGGTTCTCAAATACCTGTCTAATAGAAATAGTTGCATCATTGTTGCTTTTGTTAAGGTTGTAAACCATATCTCAATTTATTTTGTTCATCTAAAATTTTGTTACATTGTATGCATAACCATCCTATGTTATTTTTATACTACATATGAGAAAGGGGCTTCTTGCCCCCAAAAGTCTATTCGTTAGCATAGTTTTTTCCACCATAAATATGCAAAAATTAGTTATCTCAGAAACTCAGGGAGAAAGCGTACTTACAAAGCACACCTCCAACACTCCGCGTTGCTCTCCTCTGAGCTTAGTGCTCTTCTTAGGCACATAGGTCTGCCTCCTATCATTTCTTCATGAGGTTCGGGGCAAAAGGCCTAGTCAAAGAGATGGTCTTCGGTTGCCCCTACACTTTCCCCAAACCACCTACAGATAAATAAAATGAGAGTATAAAACATACCTACAATTTTAAACTTTTTTAAATAATATGAAAATTAGCTCACCCTCCTTATGTACAGATTATAGCATATCACAGAACAGAGAAAATGCTCCTAGGGTCATCCAAAAGCCCAAGTGATCTCACCGGAATCCTTGACATCCAAGAGCCCAGCCAAGATATCCCTCACTGGTGACTTCCACCCATGCCTTGTCATCCCTTGGGCTTGCTAGATCATGCTGCAGTGTGAATTAGAGCCCAAGTCTAACCAAAAGTAGCATGTCTAACAGTTAGTAAACTATGTCAGGTAATGAAATTAACATTTACTTCTGAATGTAACAGCCCAATTGTATTTCTAAGACAGTCTAACACTCCCAAAAGAAATATTTTATAGGCTGCCCAGTTCTTCCACATTTAGTACTGCAATTAAATAAATAAAAATGTCTTTGGTTCCAGGAAAGAGCTGTGGGTAGAAATATTTTCAATTCTTTGTGACTGCTTTCAAAGTAGTCTGTAAGAATCCATAGAAAGTCATCCAGAGAACTGGTAGTTGTTGACATAAAAGGTAGATCTGGGAATATAACTATAAACCATTTCAAGAAAAAAAGCTATTCTGGAAAAGTTAATCAAAACAAAGTGTTGAGTGGCAGTTCAAAGTGATCCATGTTATGCAATGGCAGAGAAGACATGCTGGGAAGACACGGGCACAATGCACACTTTTCTAACGAAGCAGCAATCTTCACTCCATGAGTCACAGGCACAACCAAATTTCTCTGTAGCAATGTGAAAGTGCCAAAGCTTTAATCTTCTCTTTGTGCTATCCACTGTAGTAGTCAATAGCTACATGTGGCTACTGAGCTCTGGTCAGTTAAAATCGACATGTGTTATGAATGTAAAATACATGCCAGATACTGAAGACTTAGTATTATTTTTTAAAAAAAAATATAAACTATCTCAACAAGTTTTATATTTACTACACGCTGAAAACATTTTTAAACTATTGTGTTAAGTAAATTATTAAAATTAATTTCACCACTTTCTTTTTATCTTTTGAATGTGAGTACTACAAAATTTTAAATTACCAGTGTGGCTCACACTGTATTTCTATCAGATAACAATGCTCTGCATAATTCATAAAAGCAAAAAAACAAGTGCTGAGCACTTGCACAGTGCCAAGCACTGTGCTAGATACTTTGCATAATACTGAGATCAACGCTGCAAAGTAAAATGCTGGTCAAGCTTTACCAGATGTCTGCATAATAGACTAGCTCCATCAAACCAATAACAGATGCAGCTGGGATTCGATGTCAAGTATTCCTACGAAATAATTCAATTCAGCAAAGGTTGAGGCAACTCCCCCAATGGCATAGGAAAGACAGGTCACCGATAATAGTGTTCCCAAGGGCAGCAAACTTTCTGTGACTACAAAACAGGTGCAAAAAACATCAGTTTACATAGCCGGACAGGCAAGCAACCGTCAGACCGTTTGGGGGAGGGCCTACAAAAGGAGTCCAGTCTCCTAGACAGCTAAAGCTTCACAGATGCTAGCCGAAGGGCAAGCTGCTCCCAAAGGGAGGACAACGTAGACCAAATTCACTGGGTAACTTGGCCAGGACCTGACTGTGGACACCCATGCCTAGGGAGGGAGGCCTCGGGATGCCAGGCACGCCGTCCTCCCTCACCTCGGCACCCACTCCACCCATCCACAGCCCCATTCCAGAGCTCCGCGCAGCTATGGTGTCCCCACGACAGGGAAAGGGGGAAGTGGGACCTAAAACGTCTATGGTAAGATAGGGAAGTGGCAGAAAAGGGCAAGGGAGGCGGTGAGGGGGCAGATACCTGAGACAGACGATGACCCCAGATCCTTAATGCCGGATCATCGCCGAGGCTCCACCCGGCTCCCGCAGCTACCAGTGACCCAGAAGGTGCAACTGACCAAATGCTGCGGCGCAACCGACTCTGGTCTCCCCGGCCTCGCAGCTATGGCAACTTGAACTAGCCGCCCAGCCACAGCGAGAGTATAGGACCCCGCCGCTGCCGCCGCTTGGCCCTCTGGGAATTATAGTCCATCTTCGCCTCAAGAACAAAGAGTTATCAAAGGAGAGTAGCCCGGAAAGAAACTACAAGTCCCAGAATGCCACAAGACAGGCCTTCGGGTAATTTTTCCGGAAGAGGCCGGATTAGCGGGCACCTGAGTCCCTGGGCCGCGCCCTCTCGCCCTGTTCTTAATGTTTTTTTAAAGGGCCAGTAGTCTCTGTAAGAGGCCAACTTCAGATAGAAAGTGAATTAGGAAATAAAAAAAAAAAAAGGAAAGTGAATTAGCAGCTGCCTTGGCCCTGACTGTAATTTTACTCCTTCGAGGACAGAGAAGGATACTTTCTAGCAGTGAAATGTAAAAATCTCCTTAATACCAGGGTCCAATGTCTTGTCCCAAAGGTTCACAAATCCTTAGAACTGGAAGAGAACAGAGAAGATTATCTAGACAAACCTTTTAGAGTCACCTAAGATCACACAGTTTAGCTCATTTATGACAAAAAAAGTAGAATTTGAGGCTGTCAATTCATTACTGCAGCTACTTCAGTCTGGGGTGTCTTCTCATTCATTCTAGAATATGAAAGAAATATTTTTACCACTCAGGGAAGTTGGTTTCAGTCATGGAAAGGTAATAAAAAGCTTAACAAGGAGCTGAACTTTGGAAAAGCTAAGAAGAAGCAACAATAAAATTAGTCACGTGGATGGTCTTTTTCTTCTACTCTGCCGAAAAGGCCGCTGACCCTTCTCTCTAGAGGCAAAAATCAAACTTTACCTTATCTGTGAAAGCTTTCCTGGCTACCTCAAGAAGAGCTAGAGCATGTTAAATGACAAGAGTTCCCTATTCTAATAATTCTGTACTGTGAAAATCCATTTATCAGTTGTTCCCGTCTAAAAAGCTTTCTTTTCTCACTCTTCTCACTTCCCCTTCTTCCTTCTCATCTCTTTTCTCTCTCTCTCCTTCTCTCTCTCTTTCTGTCATATACACACATACACAGAGTCATAAATAATTAGCACACAAATTTGATACAGTAGAATCATTCAGATTTTTTTCTGGCCAACACTGAGAGGCAAAGGCCATTTCACATCCAGTTTGAACATACAATAATTCTTCTAAAGGTCTACCTATGTATTGCATCTGTCATCAAGCTGCTTGCTCAAAATTGTTACTCAAGAATACACTCCACCTGACACAGAAATTAAGATAATTCAGAACAGCCAGAAACTTGCCCCATAGGCATGTAGAAGCATAATAATAATTCCATGCATTTGTTAACATTTTAATTTTCAAAGCAATTATATTCATTCATATAATTCAGCAACTGAATGCTGGATCTTTCTAGGATCCGGACATTGTCTTAGATACTGAAGAAGCAGTGGTAATGAGGAAATAAACAACATAGGCCTTGCCCTCAAGTTGTTCAGAGCCAAATGAGAGAAACAGACTAATAAATTATTACAAAGCTGGGTGATAGAACACTGCGTAGGTTTCGATGGAAAGTCATAAAAGACAAACTTCCTGAGGAAGTGATATCTGATGAACTGCAGGAGAAATGACTACCAAAAAAAGCTCATGTAACCTTGAGCTGCATTCATAAAACTAGATTGTCCACAACCTTTCTTCACCGGCTCAACCATATTTAGAGAGTTGGATTCAATTCTGGGGACCCACTTTTTAAAGTGATATTAACCAAATAAGAAAAAATCAGAGGACATAACTGGGACCAGAAAGTCAAAAATCAAATCTGAATTTATTAGAACCAATAAATCTTTAAATACATTATTAAATTCATAGCTGCTTGCCATATGGTGCACTTGAAGCACTCTCAATTGACAGATGTGACATCCAGAAAAAAATGTAGTGAAGTCAGATCACAGACTCTTCCTCCTCTACTTAACAAAATAGACAAAATAAGTTAAAACCAACAAAATAGATTTTACACAAAATTGTCTTGTGTAATATCCCAAATGATATTTATTACTTTTAATTGATATGGCCCACACATGTTCTCCAACCATAACATCACACTCCAGCTGAATCACCTGAATTTACAGTTGAAAAATCCCACAAAGACTATCATTTGCAATACCCTTCTTTTGCAAACCATGTAAATAGGGGCACACAGAGGTTACATGATATATCAGTTTACTAGGAATGTCATGACAAAATGCCACAGAATGGGGGACTTAACCAACAGAAATGTATTTCTCACAGTTCTGAAAGCTGAAAGTCCAAGACGAAGGTGTCAGCAGGTTTGGATTCTCCTAAGGTTTCTCTCTTTGGCTCACAGATAGCCAGACATCTTTTCTCTGCATCCTCAAATGGCCTTTCCCCTGGGTACACATGTACCTGGTTTCTCTTTCTTCTGAGAACACCAATTATATTGAATTAGGACCCATCCTATGACCTCATTTAACATTAATTACCTCCTTAAAGGCCCAATAGCCAAATACAGTAACATTGGGGATTAAGGTTTCAACACACAATTTCTTCAAAATTGTACCCATTCAGGATTAGTGTCATCAATGATCTTCTCACTACATAATACCTTGATAGAGATAGAGGTGGCAGATACTTTTGGCAAGCCTCCCCCGTATCACCCCTTAACTGGGAATGATCCTACCAGCAGTGTTGGGCCTCCAAAGCCTTGTTTATGTTACACAAAGCCCCTACCTCTCTCACCCTGGCTGATTAGACAAGTAGGAGACAGATACCTGAAACAATTTGAGCCAATCAGGCTCTTTAGCCTTTGAGAACTTAAAATTGGACTCAAGCTCCCAATTTGTTGCCTGAAAAGTCTTGATGTCCAGGTAAGAGCTGAGGCTGTCACAGTGAGGTGGCCATCTTCTTTTGTGTTTAAGAAGAAACTGATAAAGCTAATCTGCAGAGAGAGAGAGAAAGAGAAAGAGAAATGAGTAAAGCAGCAAAAGTAAACTGTGGAGCCACAGAGGGAATAAGCCTAAGAGAATAGAGCCCTGTTCCTAACAAACTCCAGGTTCTTGTCTCCAGTCCCTTATTCCTACTTGTATTTCCTGTACTTGTTTTCCGTGATACACTAGCGGCAGCTGGATGGTGGTTCGATGCACAGATACTAGACTCAGACCACTTGGATTCAAGTTTTAGCTATAATACCTATCAGCTATGTGACCTCAAGCAAGTTACTTAATCACTCTGTGCCTTCATTTCCTCCTCTTCCAAATGTGGATAGTTTAAATAGTACCTCATGTATAGAGCTGTTTGGAAAATAAAATAAATTAATGTGTGTGAAGCACTTAGCCCAGTGCATAGCTCATAGTAAGCACTCAATGTATGTTAGCTGATGTATACTGTGATATCCTAAAATGTTGGTTTCATGAACACTGGAACTTTATTATTTTGTTCTAGATGCTTAGGACAAAGAATATACTTTGTTGTCTTATGATGATTTCTCTTTCGAAGCTTAAAATAAGTTCTGTTGATTGAAATGCAAAAAGGCTTGACTAAGATTAGTGAAGCCTAACAGTCCAGTATGTGAGACCTGAGGTCCACATCTAGTTTCTTGAGATTACATTGGTGAAGTCTAACAGTCCAGCCTGTGAGATCTGAGATCCACATCTGATTTCTTGAGCAGTTTCATCAGAAACACTTGTGAACCATACCAAACATTAAACACCTAGACAGGCTAATCAATAAAGAGCTCTGGAATGGGGCTAATCTAAAAGCATTAGCACGATCATCAAAACCCAACTCATCTACAATGGATAATTGTAGACAAAGGAAGACAACTATTACATAAGAAGCTGCGGATGGCAGACAGAGATAGTGCTAATTTAAGGAGAAGGGACAGAATTTGTATTTCACCAATAACTTGCAAACTCATACTATGATGAAACAACAACAGCAGACTGATTATGTCCATGTCACAGAAAAATAAATATTTTTTTCCTCCTTGGCTCTCCCACTACCTCCATTTCAGCCAGCTACGCTGTTCTGCACTCATGGCCTGAGAGATGGGATGCAACCACAGAAAGCAGAAAGGGAGAGGAAGAGAGGGAGAAGAAAGAGAAGAAGAAAGAGAAGTAGTCTCTTTCTGGCTCTGAGTATTAAACATAAAGATTCTCAGACAGGACTGGATACGGAATTTTTGGGCCCAGTGCAAAGTGAAAATCTGAGGCCCTTGTTCAAATCAGATTAAGAATGTCATTTTTTACAACAGCAATGCATTAAACCAAGCAACAGGCCCTTCTGAATACAAGGCCTTGTGCAACTGTGTGGGTCACAGACCCATGAAGCCAGCTCTGCTCTCACAAAGGAATCGTGATTTAAGCAAAGGACTTAAAAGAAAATATTATGAACTAGAGTGCTCCTCCAAAAGAAAAGATTCCTGATGGGGAATGTGATAACAGAGAAGAAGAGGTCCTAGAAAAGGAGGAAGAGGAGAGGAGTGTGGAGGGAGGGGTAGACCTGAAAGTGTAGGGGCAAAGTCCATATTCATAGAGTGCCCAGCCTCCACTCAGTAAAGTACTATTGATAACCTGAACCTAGCTGTCCTGCCCATTGGCATCAGGGGAGGATGTCATTTCAAAAGCAGCCTGCATTTTGCCCCGTGACTAACCAGCACAAGTGATAACCACATATATTAGATTTTGCTTTGTTCCATCTGGCCACCACAGAGGATGAAGCTCCCTTGTAATATCACAGGACAATTATAAGTCAAAAGAAAGAAGGCACCAAGTATGATGTTAAGGGTAAGGTAAAAGGGAAATCCCCAATATGCTGGTACGGTGGGACTGAATGGAACTACTCAAATTTCTCTTTCAATCAAGACAGCGGTGCAATCCACTCTTTACACCAGCAGGAGACAATCATAAATGGTTGTTGACTCTTTCTACATCAAGTTTTCAGGCTTGTCTAAGAAGCAAGTCTAAGACAAGTCAAAATAAAAATCAAGATATTGCAACCATGGTATTGCTTACCACTCAAAGAATCGTCTTTAGACATTCATTGTGTAGAGGCAGAATTTTGTTGATCACGTAATGTTCTTTTTAGCTACACACCTGCTGATTATAGATAGTTATCACTGTCAAGAGCATCACAAATATAAAACGCAGCAATTCATATGCATTTAGGTCAAAGTGAGCAACTATTAATGTACTAAACCAAAATTGTAAAACACTTTTATTGTACCTAAGTAATATAGCCTATGCTCAACTTTAACGGGTACCTTTTGAAAAAAGATGAAACACACAGAGGCATTAATTGCCAAACGCCACTTTCTGATATTTGAATCATGCTAATGGTTCTTCTACAAGAAGGAAAACATAGTGTTCTGTAACTGTTCTCATTCATTTATTACATTTAAAAGGATTTTTCATGTATGTTTAATAAATCTGAGTGCACACACTTTTCTCTTTATTTAAACTGATCATAAAGATAGATCATCACCTCATCACATGTGTTTATTTGCTCCCATTTGAAAGTTGTGCTAAGGAAAAAAAATTTCCTTATTGATTATCATAGCAATTTGTTGAGTAGGCTATTAGAACATCATTATCCTGAAGGCATGTTCCAATTTACTGAATTGAAACTGTATACGCATAGGAGTTTTTACCCATGTTATGATCTCCACTAAGCTAATTGCATGCTATCTAAATCTTGATTTAAAATGTTACAGATTTCAGCATACCACTTCTGTTCCCAACAAAGATGGAGTAACAGAGACAAGATTTACCCTCCTCCCAGAATCAAACAAAAAATCATAGGCGAAATATATGAGGCAATGCTTTTCAAGACAGTGGGTATCAGACAAAGGAGGACAGTTGATCCCTGAGAGACAGGAAACAAATAAGGCAACTCTTATGATCGTCACAACTTAATGCCTTGAGAGAGGTTCCAGGCCATGGTGCAAGGAAAAGGATCCCAGGCAGAGCCCAGGGGATGCTCTGAATTGGGAGACAAAGCAGAGAATCTGGGAAGATGAGGGTGGCTGGAGTTTGCAGGACAAACTATAGGAAAAAAGAGAGCTATGTAGAGATAAAAGTCCAGAGAACTACAAAACGTTTCCATGGAATATTCAGTAGAGTACTAATCATTACACACATGTGAAGAAACTGAGGCTGTTGAAAGAAGTCTCTAACAAGATTGGAGGGCATAGTGCCTGTCATTAACACAAGACCAAGAATAGTCACTCTTCCCACCAGCGAGATTGGAACCTCACATAATTCATGGAGCCTTGGGTAGGGTACCCAGAAGGGTCTTGTCTCAGGAATGGGGAATAATTAGCCCTAGATTAAATACTGCTTTGGTCCCACCTAACAAACCTTAAAAGCAAGATCCAAAAATCCCAAACTGTTTCAAAGTAATTTAGCCACATATTACAGCAAATCAAGAATATTTATATGAATGCAAAAAATCCAGCACAAAAATGGGTAACATTTCCAATGTCTGCCCTTCAAACAAAGATTATTAGGATGCAAAGAAGCGGAAAGTGTAATTCATTTTAAGGAGAAAAATCAACCAATCTAAACCAACCCAGAACTGACAAAAATATAAGAATTATCAAACAAGGACATGGTTGTAGGTTAAATAGTGTTCCCCAAAAAGATATCTTGAAGTTTTAACACCTAGTACCTGTGAATGTGACCTTATTTTGGAATAGGGTCTTTGTAGATATTTAAGTTGAGTTGAGGTCATACTGTATTAGCATGGGCCCTAATCCAATGACTGATGTCCTTATAGGAAGAGGGAAATTTGGACATAGAGACAAAGAGACACACAAGGAGAACACCAAATGAAGACAGAGGAGAGAACACAGTAATGCAAGCAAAAGGATGTCAAGGATTACCAGTAACCACTAGAACCTAGGAAGAGTCAAGGAAGGATCTTCCCCTAGAGTCCTCAGAGAGAGCATGGCCCTACCAACATCTTAATTGCAGACTTCTAGCCTCTGCAACTGTGAGAAAATTAATTCAAAAAGTTACATACAGACAAGAATATAAGAAAAAAATCCCCAAATTGAACTTCTAGAAATGAATATCCGATTTGTAAGATGAAAACTACACTGGATTAGATTAGTATTCATGGGCCAATGGAACAGAACAGAAAACCCAGATATAAAACCATCCACACACAGCCAATGAATCTTTGACAAAGCAGACAACAATATATGCTTAGGATAAGAAGCCCTATTCAATAAATAGTACTGGGAAAATTGGATAGCCACACACAGCAGAACGAAACAGGATCCATATCTCTCACCACTCACAGAAATTAATTCGGGATGGATAAAAGACTTAAATGTAAGGCATGAAATCATAAGAATTCTAGAAGAAAATGCTGGAAAAACTCTTCTAGATATCAGCCTAGGAAAAGAATTTATGAAAAAGAACTCAATGGCAATCTCAGCAACAACAAAAATCAATAAATGGGACTTGATTAAAAAGTTTCTGCACAGCTAAGGAAATAATCAACAGAGCAAATAACCCACAGAATGGGAGAAAATATTCACAAGGTGTATATCCTATAAAGGCCTAATAACCAGAATCTACAAAGAACTCAAGCAAATGAGCCAAGAAAAAAAAACAAACAATCCTATTAAAAAGTGGCTTGGGCAGGGCAAATGCATTACATGTCCTGAATAAATAAATAAATAAACAAATGGGCAAAGGACATGAACTTCTAGAAGATTGTCAAAAGAAGATATACAAATGGGCAGGAAACCTATGAAAAAATGCTCAACATCACTGATCATCAGGGAAATGCAAATTAAAACGACAGTGAGATATCACCTTACCCCAGTTAGAATGGCTTTTATTAAAAAGTCCAAAAACAATAGATGCTGATGTAGATACAGAGAGAAAGGAACACGTATACACTGTTGGTGGGACTGCAAATTAGTACAATCTCTATGGAAAACAGTATGAGATTCCTCAAAGAACTATAAGTAGACCTACCATTTAATCCAGCAATCACACTATTAGGTATTTACCCAAAGGAAAAGAAGTCATTTTATCAAAAAGACACCTGCACTTGAATGTTTATTGAGCACAATTCACAATTGCAAAGATGTGGAATCAACCCAAGTGCCCATCAGTTCATGAGTGGATTAACAAAATGTGGTATATGTATACCATGGAATACTATTTAGCCATAAAAAAGGATGAATTAATGCCTTTCACAACAATCTGGATGGAAGTGGAGAACATTATCCTATGTGAAGTATCTAAAGAATGGAAAAACAAACACCACATGTACTTGCTATTAAATTGGAACTAACCAATGAACACACTTGAGCACAGAGGGAAGAAAAACTCTGTAAAAATCAAGCAGCGGCAGGGAGGAGGAGGGGATGGGTGAAAACCTACCTAACAGGTACAATGGACACTATGGGCACACTTATAATCCTGACTCAAGCATTAAAAAAGTGATACATGTAACCAAAACCATTTGTAATGCCATAATATTTGAAATTTTAAAAAGAGGATAAGTAGATATAAATTTATTATCTTGTTTATCAATAATTAAATCTACCCAAGGTAACCTCATAAAGGATAGATGGAAATGTCAGAAATTAAACTGTTCATACAGTTAGACTTGCATAATTATTTCATTACTATAATTAAAAGTACCCTGCATGTGGCATGATGACTTCTTTATTATTCTTAGAATAAACATAAAAGCAAAGTTATGTATTATCTGGAAATTTCCACTAAATTAGGTAAACACCAAAATAAACTTTTGAAACAGAAAAGGAAGAAGAAGGAGAAGGATGAGGAGGAAAAATGAAATGGGAAAAAGATAAATCCTCAACTATAGTTTAAAAAAAAGTCAGTATCCATATCTCAATAATTGATATAACAAGTAGACAGAAGAATCAACAAAAATAAAGAGGACTTGAACAGCACTATCACCAACTTGACCTAATGACATTTACAGAACACACTATTCAACAACAGCTGATTGCACATTTTTTTCAAGTATGCCCTGAACATTGGACCAAGACAGACCATAGTCTGAGTCATAAAATTAGTCTTACTAAATTTGAAATTTTTAAGTCATACAGTCTATTTTCTCTCTCTACAATGAAATTAATTTAGAAAGCAATAACAGAACAATATCTGGAAATTTTCCAAATATTTGGAAACTAAGTAACACACTTTAAAATAGCCCATGAATCAAGGAAAAAAAATCAAAAGTATTTAAAACTGAATCAAAATAAAATTATCAAAAGTTGTGAGATGTCTCTAAAGTAGTACTTACAGGGAAAGTCCATAGCACTACACACCTAAAAATTATAAAAGAAAAATGGTCTTAAATAATGACCTCAGCCTTAAGAAACTAAGAGAAAAAAAAGAAATATTAAACCCAAAGTAGACAAAGAAAGAAGACAAAAATCAGAGCATATGGCAATGAGACAGAATATGGAAAAATGATTAATACCAATTCTACACAGACTCTCACAGAAATTTGAACAGGAGGGAATATTTCCCAACTTATCCTGTGATGGAAGAATTAATTACTCTGGTACCAAAACTAGACAAAGAAATTACAGAAAAGAAAATAACAGACTGCTGTCCCTTGTGAACATCTATGTAAATTTTCTAAACAGAATTTTAGCAAATCTAATCTAAGAATATATTAAAAAAATAATAAAATATATCGTGATCAAGTAGGGTTTTTCCCTGGAATGCAAGGTGGGTTTAACATTCAAAACTCGGTCACTATGATTTATCACATTAACAAACCACCTTGGAACCACTACCACAAGCAAGATTTAGGACAATTTCATCACTTAGAGAGTTCTCTGGTGTTCATTTGTACTCAGCCACCCCTCTGAACTCTAGGCCTTTGCAATGATTGATCTGTTTCCTGTTCCTATAGTTTTGCCTTTTTGAGAATGTCATATAAATGAATTCATCAATATGAATAATTATTTATAAATATATAATATTTTTGAGTTTGGCTTCTTTCATTTAACATTATGGATTCAATATTTGTGCATGTCGTGTGTATCAGCTGTTCATTCATTTTTATTGTGGAACAGTATTCCATTGCGTGGATGTGTGTGGATATATCGGCGTTTGTTCATCGATTACCTACTTGAGGGACATTTGAGTTGTTTTCAGTTTTTGGTGATTATGAATAAAGCTTCTATAAACATTGGAATGCACATATTTTAAGTGTACATTTCAATGAATTTTGATAAATGCATGCATCCACTTAACCTCCAGCCTAATTAAGAGTTTAATTCCCCCGTCTTTTTCTTAGTCAATACCTCTTAATCTTTATTCTGATTTTTATCACCATAACTTTTTTACCTTTCCTAGAAGTTCATATAAAAGGAATCATACAGAATGTAAGGAGTTGATACTCCTTTTACCCCAAGCGGAATAAGTAAGCGATTGAAGACTTTTAAGAAGGAAATTGTCACGATCTGATTTATCTTTGCAATTATCTGTCCGGCTGCTGTGTGAGGAATGATGAGGAGATGACGGTGTGCCATTTAAGTTTCTTTTTCTTCCTATCTTCTAGCGGGCAATATGTTTCGGTAAAATTCTTGGACGGACCAGAATTTCCAGGCCGGATCCATTCAGGGAAGCGTTTCTGCCGTTCCCGGTTCTCCACAGCAGGTGGCCCCAGAGCCCGGTTCCTGACTTGCCTCCTGGCGTCGCCGGCTGCAGTGTGTGGCGGGCGCCCCGAGGCGACTCCTGGCGGCGATTCCTGCGCGAGTGGCCGCCGGCGCGGAGCGGGGCCGCGGGGCGCAGAAGTTGGGGCGCCGCGAGGAGCCGCCAGGGGTGTCGCGCGCCGGCCTCGGCCGCACCCCTGGCTGGCCAGGGCTGCGTGCCCGCCTCCAATTCCCAGCAGAGGCATCTTTGGCCAGGAAGAGCTGAAGTTCTGCAGGACACTGGTCCGCCCTGGGACAGTCCAGGTGGCGGGAACTTTCTCTGCTTAGAGAGTGCGTGCGGGTGGGTCCCAGGCAGGCAGCGCTTTTAGGAGGCGACCCACGGGGAAAGAGGGCTCTTTGGGTTTAAAGAGAAGAAAAGGAGAGGGCATGTAAACTAGGCTTTGAAGAGAACAAATGGGAGGAACGCGTGGGGCGGGTTGGAAAGCAAAGGGGACAGCCAGGACCGGTGTTGGATGTCAGGGAACAGACGGAGCGGGCTGAGTGGCTTCGGCCAAGGAAAGTAAAGCAAGGAGGTTTGTTTGGGTGGAGAGTTGCCTAGGGAAGCGGAGCACTTAAGAGCCTCTTTTCGCCCCTCTCCAGCCTCCTCTACAGTGGTGAGATCACAGCCCCTTTGAGCGAGTGCTCCCTCCTCTCACCCCTCCCGCTCCCTGTCTCCTTCAGCCTGGAAGAGCCCGAGGCGCAGAGGGCTGAGAATGAGGTGATTGCGGAAGATGAAGAAATAGCCCTGGGGGCCCGTGGAAAATGAGGCCAGCGTCCGTGTTGCAGCTGGTGCTGCTGCTCGCCCTGCCCAGGAACCTGGGGGGAAAGGGATGTCTGTCTCCACCCTGCGAGTGTCACCAGGAGGACGACTTCAGAGTCACCTGCAAGGATATCCATCGCATCCCCAGCTTACCGCCCAATACGCAGACCCTGTGAGTACTCTGGGGAGGAGAGGGTAGGACTCAAGAGGTCAAGGGCACCTGCAAAGGTGGACAGAGTGCGCAAAAGCAATTTGAGAACAGACCAAAGTGGGATGGGGGTGGTGCATGTGTTGCGTTCCCACACTTGGGAAGATATGTTTGCTGAAACCTTCATTATTTGTAACACATGAAAAGGTAACAAAACTTTGGCATAAGATGACAGTGAGTTGTTCTTTCTAAAGAGTTGCTATTCTGCACTTTGCCTACTCCAAGCCCTGGCTGAATCTGTTTCACTTGAGATATTAATAAGATAAATAGTAATTCAAGAACTGACCTTTCTGATCTTCCCTTGGGAAATAAAATTGCAAAAAAAAGGCAATTCTTCTTTTGATCTTTCTAGATAGGAAATCATTTTAGCAGTTCTCCTGATTGATCGAAGAGTTGACAACAATTTAATCAGGGGCCCTTTTTAAAATGAACTGTTCATACAATGTGTAAGTTACTTACTCAAATGTGAACTGCCAATGAAATAGTGCACACGGAACCCTCTTTTGTAATAGGCATGATAGAGGTATAAACAGATGAAATTTAAACATATGAAACATACATGTTTTTTATCTACAGGTTAAATATTACCAATTTAGAAACTTAATGTTAAATAAGAGTGTACACACACACATACACAATCTGTTTCTTAACAGAATTTTAAATCAATGATTATTGAAAGGATAATTGTAGACAAGACCAAGGTGGAAAAAAGGCTTTCTTGATTGGTTAAAAATAGAAAGAATAGTAAAACAACCTAGGAAGTTAAACTCTGTTAAGGTAAGAAAGTACAGATTATTAAAGGAAATGTAGGTAAATGAAAAGAAAGGGTGAAGTTATACTTTAAAATTTTCTCAAGAATTTAGCTCATAGGGACATTCAACAGTAGATGAGAAATATTTCGGCACAGGTACTTCTGTCCTCCCGAGATACTCTAGCTTCTTAAGTCACCTGAATTAATTAGTGTAATAACTTCCAATGTTTCATTCTCCATGTGGCCACCACAGAATAAATTATGTTCTTATTGTCTTCTTGATTAAACCTCTACACCGATTCCTCATGGCCTATAGAATAAAATTGTTTTGTACAACCTACAAGATCTTTCAAGACCTAGTCCAGTCTTTCAAACCTCATTGCTCCTGTTAATAATTTCCCTGACTTCCCACTCCTACTCAACAGAACTTCTGACACTTGCCCCAAAGTTCCCTGCTGTCACAGCTGCCCTTGCCTTCCCTACCACATTCTGTCCCCTCTACCTAAAGTATAGTTTCCCCTCTCTTCATTTGGCTAATGCTTACTTCAAGGTCCAGATTCCCAGGCAATTCCTTCAGGAAGCCTCTCCTGACCCTGACCCCCAGGCTGGGGGAGCTGCCCTCTTTCCCAGCTATATGTGGTGCATAAACCCAACCCTATCCCTTAGACACTGTGTGCTTTCCTGTAACTTGTTATTTATTTGCGTGCCTACCCACGCAGGACATGAGCTCCTCTAAAAAAGGACCCTGTCATTTAACCCTGAATTCCTCCAACCCAGCACAGGGCCTGGGACTACTTAGATGCTCAAAAAAAGCATAAGTGAATGAAGGGAAAAATGAATATGCTGGTTTCAGATCATCCATTGCGTGGTGGGAAGAAGGAAGCTCCAAAACAAAACTTCCTCCAGAGACTTTTTTAACAGTGGCAGAATTTTAAGAGTCCATGAAGAGAGATGTGGTTGTGATGGTGCAAAGGAACTCAGAGTCATCCTATTTAAAATTCCACCAAATGTTGAGGGAGAAGAATAATGTTGGAGAGAAAGCAATGGAAAATGAGTCAAAAACCCAGCATTCTCTTCATCCCTCTCTCACTAACTGTGAAACTGTGTGAGATAATTTATTTGGAAGGACCCAAATTTCCTTCTCGGTAAAAGAGAGGCTTCAACTAGATGCTTTCTAGGTGATGTCATGATGCTGATGACAATAGTCTGAGGGAAGCCACTGGATCACAAAGAGTAATTGGATAACAACAGCAGCAAGGAAAATGAGACTTTGCAAATAATGGGGAGTGAATTACTACGTTCTGATGAATAAAGTTATCCTGAGATTGGGAAGAGAAAGGGGGAAAGTATGGGCATGTTCATTTGAACAACGACTACAACCATCTGTGACAGTAGCAAAGTGACTTTCAAATCTTTTGTGGCAGTAGAACTCTTGTCAAAGCAAAGTTTCTGGGAGGAGTCAAATATGTAAAGCTAACAATTATATTGTGCTTATTTATGTGGGTCCCTGTTCTTAGCACTTTGCAGGAACTCACCCATTGAATCTTCATCAAATCCGATTAAGTAGGTGATTTCATTATCCTCATTTCATAAATGAGAACACTGAGGCACACATACACACACATACACACAGAAATGAAGTGATTTGCTCAATGTTGCACAGCTTGTAAGTGGTGGAGCCAGGATTTGAATTAGCACGTCATCAACTACAGAGCCTGCACCCTTAAACCACCACCCTCAGATGAAAGTGGGTCTCACCCTACCGGATTTCTCCTCTATGGTCATAGACTTTGGAGAAAGAAGTTTTAAAACCAGTGATATCCAATAAACTATGGATAACCCCGGAAGCTATTGGTCGGATGCAAGAACTCAAAAAATAGGAAATCAGTGGGGAAAGAAAAGAAGGGAAGGAAGGAAGAAGGAGAGGGTGTAAGGGAGAGAGGAAAAGAGGACTGTATCTAAGTTATAGAAGCATTCCCTGCTGAAAGAAACCAGATCTTTGTCATTAAAATGCTAGTCTGGATGGTAACCCCTTTTCTGAATCTACTTAAATGACATAAGATTCATTGCCAAGGCATGTTCTCTCTTAAGTCTTATATTATTCAGAATGTGCTTCTTTTTAAAGTTTTTGAAGAGCCTTCGTTGGTTTAAAATGTAAACTCTTTTGTTCTTGCAGAGTTGTTTGCATTATTTCTGCAACCTTCATCAAAATGCTAAATAACCACTGCTTAGCCATTTTACAAATTATTATGGTGCTGAAAACAATTCTTCCTAAGCCGTATCTTCTACCCATAAATTATGGTGCTTGAAAGGTAAACAGAACTCTTGCTGTACTACCCATACACCTGCCCCATGGTCTTATGGTTGGGTAGGAGATAATTAGTTACAGTTTGTGGCTGTCACTGAAGAAGTGGTTCTGAATCTTTTCCTCACCTCCCCCCTCTAGAGGGACATGATACATTTTCATTATAACAATGGCTTTAACTGGGTCAAAGGTGAAAAAGAGCTGATATCCCTACCCCCATCCCCATCGAACATTCTAGAATCTTTGATATGCAGGTAGTCTGAAAAAAATTACTCTCTGCAATTGAGAATTACTGATTTAAGGAAACTTAAATGAAGCAAGAGAATAAAATTAAAATTTTAAGTGTTGACATATAATTGTAGATCATATTACCTCAAAACCAAGGATAGCAAGATTGACCTGTTACTCTCTCTCATTCAGAAAGTTGCCATTTGTTGCCTCCGTGCAGTAGACAATCATCCCTTCTCTGAATGACAGATAGGGATTGAGGGCCATTCTGGATTTGTGCGGATTCTTCCTCAAGAACTTGCTGACATACCTTGCCTTGTCCTTTTAACCTACCTGCTTTCAGTTTCACGATGGCAATAATTGCCACCTCCACCTCCTCTAAACCCGCTGCTGTCAGGGGTCTTGGGCTTCAAGGAAGTAAATGGTTTGTCCACCACACACTTGTGTGCCTTCAGAGCGTTTCTGAAGAAGCTGTTGTGGCTGCTCTGAAACAGGTTCTGTTTTTAGTGGTTTGCATTCTGCATCTGTGGCTCCAACTGATGGACTATCCTAGGGTTTTCTAAAGTATAGACAATCATTTATCATCTTTGGGATTTTAGCCCTGTGTTCTACCTGTGCTATTATTTACTGAGTATTTTTAAGTTGTTTCACTTCATTAACTGAAAGAAGCTTGTTTAGAAAAGTTTATAGCACAACAGTAAGTGGAAAATTAGCATGGTTTTCTATAAATAGGAGGTAACCAGAAAACTAAACATAGCAAAAACAAGAACGTAATTAAATCCTAGCAAGAGACTATGGTCTATGAATGCACTTGAGAGCCTAAGGCTGCCTTCTCTATGTTAAAAAGGAAGAGTAGAAAGTGTTGAGAAGTATTAAAGAGATAACAATCCAACATGTGTCCTTGGTAGTATCAGGATCAAAAAACGATAGAAAAAAAATCACTTTCTTACTGTGTGATCCAGTATTATTTAATGCCATATGGGCACTCCACCTAAAATAATCTCGTGTATCTCCAAGTCATCTTTGTTACACAGGGAAATGCGGATGTTTTTCATATTTCACAATGGTTTTAGTCACAATCAGCAGTTATAACTTGAATAACAATTGATTTCCAACCCTCTGCTTCCGCACTCACAGGCTCCCCTAAAACACCCCAGTACTTTGTGAGTTATACAGGTGACTTCATTTCATGCTTTAGATTCCCATATAAATGAGGGGGAAAGAGAGAAAGTATATATAGAGAGCAAATATACATATTTGTATATATATTTAAATCAGTCAAGGTTTTTGATTTTAAGTGACAGAAAACCCACGGTGTTTAGCTTAAGGAAGAAAGAAATATTCTGAAAGAATAACATGTAATTTACAGAACCATTGTAGAACCAGGCTTTGAAAATAGGCCAAGACCCAGGGTGAGCAGGGAGCTGGAGCCACAGCCAGTCATCTGGTTATGACAATTCCCTGGGCAATATTGACACCACAGCCACTGGACATCTGTGATCCTGTAGCTGCCAGACTGTCTGTGTGCTGCCACCAATAATTTCTCAATTGCCCTTGCCTCTTTAAATCACCAACCAGAGAATGATATTCTATATGGGATCATCTGATTGGCTGGCGTAAGTTACCTGCCCTACTCTAGCTGCTGGAGATAGGAAGAGGAAGGACGTCCCTCCTCCCCCACTTTCGGTGTCTGGAGTGGGAGGTGCCCAACTGGGTCCTGCTAAAATTACACACAATGGGGAATTCCCCACCAAAGAGGGGCCACATGCCTTCTACGTTGCTCATCACTTTCTTCGTTCTGCAAATGTTTATTAAGTACTGGTTGTATCCCAGACACTGTGTCAAGTTCTGGATTTGATGGAGAACACCACCAACATGTCCCTATCTTCATGGATCTTACAGTCTAGTGTGGAAGCTGAATATTGATCAAATAATAACATAAACATATAATTGTGTAAGTGTGCTGAAAGTGTTCTTAGTGGGAATGAAGGCACTTATTTATTTAAACTGGGGTTCTTAGTAGAGATGGGGGGTGGACTTACTTAAACA
>CAUYSK010025028.1:0-24839 GCA_963575035.1 Avahi laniger | reverse complement strand
AGAAAGAAATTAATTGGACAGCTAAAAAATATATCTAGAAAAAAAAATTAGCCGGGTATGGTGGCTCATGCCTGTAGTCCCAGCTACTTGGGAGGCTGAGACAGTAGGATTGCCTGAGCCCAGGAGTTTGAGGTTGCTGTGAGCTAGGCTGACGCCACGGCACTCGCCCCAGGCAAGAGAGTGAGACTCTGTCTCAAATAAAAAAAAAAAAAAAAAAAAAATAAGAGAAGAAAATACATTGTGTGAGAAATTAAACTATCATAAAAGAACATAAAATGCAAAAAGAAAACTGAAAAAAAACCTAAGGTATAAAAATTTAAAGAAAATTTGAAATACAATACATCTTTAATGTGGACCATTTTAATCTACTCATATATTCCATACACATGCAAAGAGACGGCAGACTGCTTTCTTTCCTTTGGCCTCCTAGTAAACTATAGGAACACCAGACTTAGAAGAGTCAGGTGAACGGTGAGGCTATCTTATACCAAAAAAACTTAAACATATAACTTTTTTCAAAGTACTTTAAGACACCTTTAAGAACAATGCAGATAAATCTAGACACACAAGTATGATCAATAAAATCTGTGAAATTATTAGTATAAATCTTGTTTAAAATATAGCACATAACAGTGATATGAAATTGAGTTCATATTTATATCAAGAAAAAATTCTTGTCAGTCATAAAATTGGATTTTGTTTATCATGCCCACAAATTTGTGGACACCTCTAGATGAATGCAACCACCACCACCATTAATTAAGAAATTAATATATGCCAGATACTACTTATGATTTAATTATAATTATTTCCTGCAGCAGTATTATTAACTGCATTTTGCAAATGAGAAAAATTAGGTTCAGACATGTTAATTAGGTAAACACAGTTTTTAAGAAAGAGAGGTATCTTCCTCCTTCCCATTTCTTCCACCAATTCCCAAACATAAACACACACATACAGTGCTCAGGACTCCTTGAGAACAGGATTATGGTTTACTCATCTTTGCACCTTTATTACAGTATCTAGAAAATTGGGCTGTAAATATTGGCTGAGTATTTTTAAGCTATGCAATCTAATAATTAAATTTCAGTATACAAAAACTTTTCAATATTCTTTGTTTATTCATGAATTACACAAATACATAACATGTTAAAACCCTGAAATTAATTTAAATGACTAGACATTTTTACAAATATTTGTTTGTGTCCAACAAATAGAGATGTTTGCTTACCTGCATCATGAAGTGCAGTTCTTCCCTGCAGGTCTACATGTTCAGTGGGACAATTATACTGTTAAAACACAGAAATTTAGTAACCTAGGAGAGTTTTATTATAAAATTAAATATCCAGACTCAAATGAACATTTGTTATTTAATCTTAAAATACTCCACTTATTAAAGAAACTAAAGACTATTAGACAACCCACTAAATATTTTGACATGAAACAAACATAACATTATATAACTAAATTAATAGTATTTCACCACACAGGAAACATATGGTGCATTACAATGGCATGGAATATAGAAAAAATATGTATTGTTTGGGTTCTTTTCAGCAAGAATTAAAGAGAATTACTTAATCAGAAAAAGAAGGGAGTTCTGCAAAACTTAGCAAAAATGTTTATAGAAATATAAGACTAGAGCCTTTGACTGAAACCTTAATTCAGCCAACTAGGTCACAGAATTCTGTGGCTGCCTGATTAAGTTTAACTAATGATGTTAATATTATGCAGTCTAAGTTATCTATGTTTATATAGAATTATATAGATCCTATGTTGTATCACTTTATCTGTCACATTCTAGACAACAGAAAATTCCAATCCCCAGCTAAAGTTAACAGGAAGGTCAACTCTTTGTTATTTATTTTTAATACACTGAGTTATGCAATTCACTTCCCTCAGACTTTTTGCACTTTATTGTTCACATTCCTTCACAAACGAAGGAAAAAATATGCAAGCTAATAGTCAAACCTGGTCTACCATTTTCTTTAACCTCAAATTCCAAAAACACATTAAAAGCACATCTATTATTTGCAGTCGAAATAATAAAGCTAAAGTATAAAACACTTCTACTACCTGTAGAAGTTTTTGTAGGCACAATGCATGTCCATACTTAGCAGCCAGGTGAAGAGCATTTCTCCCTATGAAAAAAATAATGTAAAATATATGTGAAGGATTATTTTCTTCATACATGAATTTTCATAGAAATATTATTCTTTTTTCAAAAATTAGTTGACAGGATACTTAATTTACAAGTATGTTTTCTGTTTCTAAGATGTTTCACCTAGTTTGATATTTTAAGAGTGACAATGTGTATCAAAACAATTAAGGTAGAAAAAAAATGAATCATACAAATCCATATCGAGCAGGAACTTTGTCATACTCACCACTGTATCTCCAGAACTTAGGGCAGTATCTGAGACAAGGAAGTAATTATATACTGGCACAGGGAAGAGGGGCGGGAGGGAGAGACAGAGAAAAAGAGAACACGGAGAGAGAGAAAGGAGTACCTAGATTTCACATAGCATTTCCACATAGGCAGTGTGGACACTGAAAATGGAGAAAGAAGTCTAAGTCATAGAAAGGGTATTCCCTACCTAATTTTTATACTTCAACTAAAATTCAAAGTTATGAAATTGTATCTCTGAAAATCAGACTTGTTCAAATACAGTGTGTTAAAATGTGCAATTTTAAAGGAAATGCCAAAAGTAGTAGGGAAGAGAGGTTACCAGATAATCTGAAAGCTTAACTCTGAACGCTGGAAAAGTAAACTTGCAAAGAACCTCCTACCTCCAAACACTATTTTTCCTAACTATCTTTCTTTACACATACATCTTCTCTTGATGGTGAAAGACATAAGGGTTTCACCAAGCTATTCCGACTTCTAATCTTTAATGCTCTTAATTTCCTTCTAATCTCTCAAACTTCTTAAAACATAATTTGACTTCACAAGTAGACCTTTCTGCTAAAAAAAAAAACAATTTATGTTTCGTTCATCTTGGATAGATAAATAAATTGGCTTTAAACTCTCATTCAGTTTTATATGGGTTTAGATAAGTGGGTAAGTTTTCCTGGGTCTGCCCACTTCTGTGTAGCTGACTAACCAGGTTCCAAAACAAAACACAGTGAGGCCTGGTCTTTAAACAGGTAGTAGTACAACATATTCCAACACATTCGAACAGCCTCTAATTACAAATAAATCAGATCATTTCAAATTTCAATTTGCTACTGTTCACTGACAAGTGTCTTAGAAACATTTTGTGTTGTGAAAAGTGACTAAAATAACTGGCATTTACATGTGAAGTAAGAGAGCACGGAGTCAGAGGGTGGGGTTAGGCACAGTGGCTGACAGTCCCTGGTGTTCAACAAAATGCTACACAGAAACTTGGTCATGTAAAAAATGTCAGGTCAGGGCTAAGAAAATACCAAATCCAACCACTGTAGAGATGGTAGCATAAAATCAAGGAAACGTCAGATCTAGAGCATAGCAACATAAATTACAACAAAGCTGCACACCTGGTAAGACCTAAGTAACAAATACCTCGACACTGCACTAACTTGAAATCTGGGCATTTTAAATACACTTTTGAATTAAAAAGAAGTTAAGATAACATACACAAAGATTTACGCCCCAGTATTTATCAAATATCCACATTTGGATTGTAAAAGACATTCTAGCAAGTAAGAAAAGGTCCTTGTCCTTGAGAAAGGACAACTCTATCGACAAACATATCTAGTGAAAATATAACTAACTGGCAGCAAAAACAAAAGGCAAGAAGAGTTGAGCAGGGTATGCTGGGATGCAATATATGGAATGATGTCTGCTGAGCTTGGAAAGCATTTGAGCTTAATCTGCACTGAAGGAGGGAGGGCAAAAGTCACTAGATTAGCCACTAGGCAAAACATCCAGAGCAGAAAGAACACAGACAAAAATAAGAAAGATACTTGTTTGAATTGGAATCAGCATAATAAATAAAGTCTTAAGAGTTCTGAAGAAGTATAGTTAGTCCAAAATTTCTTAAAGTAAATATTCCTCTACATGAATGGAAAGCACATACAAGCAATAAACACGTTTCTTTGTTTACTCAAAGGTGGCAGATAAATTGACTTTGGTCTTCAATTTAGAATTTGATGTATCTAAGTAAAGATTTTCCTCACTAACTCAACCATGATCTCTCCCTCACTTTCATTTCTAAACACAATGCTGGGTAACAGTAGGTACTTGCTTGCCCATACATGGAGTCATACGATAAAAACTTGTAAAGAAAAATCTCTATTCTAGGTTAACTCCTATATTTAGTTAAATAAACAAAATAGAACTGCAGAGAACTAAGCTGTCAAGAATCCCACAAAAGCAAGAATGTGTATCCCGATGAACAGAAAACTAGCATTCTCACTGAAGAAAAGCGATAGCTTTATTCAAATACTTAAATGTCTACCTTTGATGAGCAGACAAACTTAAGCTGTAAAATTTTAAAGGACAGACATAGGTACGAATAAGTGTAAGCAGAAGACCAAGTAAAAAACAGAATTCAACTGACTATAAAAATAATTTTTTTATAAATACAGCTAACCAAACACAGAATGGGGTCCTTGTGAGGAGTAACGGTTAAGAATACAGATTCTGACTGCAACTCATCTAATTAAGGGCCTTGGGCAAGATACTTAAGAGCTCAGTACCTCACGACCTCACTGGGCTGATGTGAGGATAAAATGAGTTAATATGGGGGGGTGAGCCAAGGTGGCCAACTAGCGCCATCACTTGTCGGATCATCCCAGGTGGAAGGTAGAATACTGGACTGAGCAAGTAGAAAGCAGTTGCAGCTCAGGTATGGATCACAGGGACAGACAACAGAGACGTCTGAGGACCCAACCAAGAAAAACTGCAAAAGTGAGAAAAGAGAAGACAGTGGCACAGACCAAACCCAGAGAGCCCCACAGCCCAGTGAAAGGGCAAAGGCGGCTTCCCCTACCCCACCTAGGTACCTTCAGTGAACAGCGGGACATAAAACATATTTTGTAGGTGCCTCCACCCTCCATGAGCCCAGCCATGGCAGCTAAATAGGAATAGTGGGGTGAACCAGTGAACCCCCCCCCCGAGTTTAGATGTTCAAAAGGGACACTCCATGGGAGAGCATCACTAGAGATCGGAGTGCTGGCTTTCCTACAGCTAGATATTTCCTCCTCTGCACCTCCTCCAATCACGGCATTACAGAGAGTAAGTTTAGCTCAGCCGGTTGGTAGCCGCAGCCCCTTGCCACCCACCGCAACAGCGAGAATACTATGAAAATGAGAAGGACACGACCAGCCGCTTCTCAACGGCAGGTGCATGGTCCCAGCTGAGCCTACCACTTAGAGCAGGGCTGCTGCAATTTGTGAACTTCCTGCCCACCAGCATTTCACAGGATCATGAGGGATCATGCGATAGCGCTTAGACAGGTAGGCCAGACCCAGTGGGCCCGGACACGAGACTGGTGAGAAAGTCGCAGGGAGAGAACTCGTTCTCGGACTTGGGTGGCAGGGAAGCCCTTGTGCACCTAACCAATAGGAAAGTGTGGAGGGGGGCTGAGGAACAGAGATCTGTGAGCATGCCCATCACCCACTGCCACTGGAGAACCGCCATATTGGACAGGGGTGAGTGAATTAGCCTGGCCCCTGCTTCCCATGACAGCCAAATGCCTTGGGTCCACGAGCTACACAGCAGCAGCGGCCTCTCCCCCCAGTCATTACAATAATGAGTGCAGTTTGAGCCAAAACACTCACCAGTAGCCATTTCTCCCCAGAGAAGTGTGCCCTGGCAGAGGCCCTTGTGGACAGAGAGGCCTACCTCTCTCCCCTGGGGGTCTTATGGTAGAACAGGCATGCACAACTGGGGATCCCCTACCTGCCAGCATCCTATGGAGAGCACACTAGTGGGTCACACACACAGACTGAGGGGGAGTTCGAAAGCCAGTCTCACATGGTGAGGGAACTCACATGGACTGACCTGATAGGACTGTGCTGTGGAGTTTCAGGGAGTGAACAGGGAGGGCACTAACCCCACCCCTCAGAGAAACTGCACTAGAGGACAAGGGCAAAAAGAGCCTGGTCTGGGGACTGAGCACTAAAGTTGTTAGGCCCCTCCCCTGGGAACAGCCTTCCTGGCTTGGAGGGATTATCCTGAACTTCATACCAGCAGCTCCCCCTAGCAGCCAAATAAGCAACCTCTGAGCCCCACCAAGGCTTTGCAAAGCCTCTCAGGCTCTCACAATCCAGCCACAATTTGTCTTGCTTCTCCCCCACCTCAGTGGGAGCAGAGATCAAGCAAACCCCTCCAGGCTACAGGAGTAGTTTCAGGCATTCGTGTGCCCCACCTGGGGGACCAGAGCTTACCAAGGGCACAAAAGACCATCTTAGCAGCTGTCTCTTCCATGCAACTTCAGTCAATGAGAGGGGGAACAACCCCATAGCTAAGCATAGTGCCTTCCAACTCAAGCAAACAGAGAGCAGCTGATACGTACTCACAAGTACCACCCACCATCTCTAAGATTAAGCTGAGGGACCTAACTCACTACACACTGTTGGGAAAAGGTGAAGACCTCTTCATAGGTAACCCCAGAGGTTCAGCAACCCTACTAGAACACTCCTGTAGGCAACTCAGGACCAGCACTCCTCTCCCTGGCGTGCTCAGGGATCAATCTTCGGGGACCCAGAGACAGGCTCATAAGCCAGGCCTAGCACCCCCAGATCTTGACCAGGAGGCCAGATGAGAAGGAATCACTGAAAGAACTCAAGAAACATGAAAAATCAGAGGGAAAGGGCAACCTCAAAGGAAAACAATAACTCCTTACCAATGGGTAACAACTAAAACAAAAAGATTGAAAAGACAGATGAAGAATTGTGAACATGGACGGTAAGGAAGCTCAATGAAATACAAGAGAAAATAGAAACCCGACACAAAGAAATCACAAAAACAACGCAGAAAATGAATGAAAAATTCACTAACGAAATCGAATTATTTAAAAAAAAATCAAATGGAACTTCCAGAAATAAAAATTTCATTCAAGGAAATACAACATACAGCAGAAAGCCTTAAGAACAGGCTAGATCAGGCAGAAGAGAGACTCTCAGAGTTTGAAGACAACATCTTTGAGTTAAACAAGTCAGTCAAAGAGAAAGAACTGAGAAATAAGAGGAACAAACAAAGCCTACAGGAAATATGGGATTATGTAAAGAGGCCAAACATAAGAATCATAAGCATCCCTGAGGGTGAAGAAGAAAACACACAAGGGTTGGAAAACCAATTTGTGGTAATAACTGAGGAAAACTTCACGGGTCTTGCTAGAGATTTAGACATCTAGGTATAAGAAGCTCAATGAACACCTGGGAGATTCATTGCAAAGAGACAATCACCAAGACACATAGTCATCAGACTGGCCTAAATCAACACAAAGGAGGAGGTCTTGCAAGACATGAAGTAAAAACATCAAGTAACTTACAAAGGAAAACCCATCAGGCTAACTGCAGACTTCTCAACTGAGACCTTACAAGCCAGAAGGGATTGGAGCCCCACTCTCAGTCTTCTCAAACAGAATAATGGCCAGCCTAGAATTTTGCACCCTGCAAAATTAACTTTCTTATCTGAGGGAGAAATAAAGAATTTCTCAGACAAGCAAACATTGAGGGAATTTATCAAGACCAGATCTGCCCTGCAGAAAGTACTCAAAACTGCATTATACACAGATCAGCATAACAGACACCCACCTGTGTAAAATTACCCAAAAGCTAATGGTCAGAGCCCAGATACCACAGTGGCTCCAGAGGTAAAACAAAGCAATTAAGTCCTACTCAACAGGATGAACAGAAATCCACCTCACTTATCAATTCTTTCAGTAAATGTGAATGCCTTGAACTCCCCACTCAAGAGACATAGGCTGGCTGAATGGATAAAAAAAATACAAGCCAAGTATCTGCTGTGCCAGGAAACCCACGAGGACTCATACAGACAAAAGGTGAAGGAATGGAAAACAATATTCCATGCAAATGGAAACCAAAAGAAAGCTGATGTAGCCATTCTCATATTAGATAACATAGGCTCCAAATCAGCAAAAACAAAGACAGACAAAGATGGGCATTATATGATGATGAAAGGAACCATTCAACAAGAAGACATAACAGTTCTAAATATTAATATTTATACACCTAACACAGGTAGGTTCAAAAAGCAAACCCTACTTGATCTAAACAAAATGATAAACAGCACCATCATAATAGCCAGGGACTTAAACGCCCCAGTGACAGAAGGGGACAGATCCTCCAAGCAGAAAATAAACAAAGAAACAATGGACTTAATTAGAACTCTAGAACAAATGAGCCTAACAGACATTTATAGAAAATTCTACCCCAAAACTACTGAATACGAGTTTTTCTCATTAGCTCATGGAACACACTGAAAGACTGATCACATCACAGGCCACAAAACATGTCTCAATCAATTTAAAAAAAATAGAAATTATACCATGTATCTTCTCAGACCACAGTGGAATAAAATGAGAAATCAATTCCAATAGAAACACTTAACTCTGCACAAAGTCATGAAAACTAAACAACCTACTGCTGAATGATTATTGGCTCAAGGAGGAAATTAAGATGGAAATGAAAAGATTCTTTGAACTAAATGACAAAGGAAACACAAGTTCCCTTTGTGGGATACAGCAAGAACAGTCCTAAGAGGAAAATTCGTAGCTTTAAATGCCTACATCTAAAAGAAAAAAAAAAAATCACAAATCAACAATCTAATGAATTGTCTCAAGGACTTAGAAAAGGAAGAGCAAACCAATCCCAAACCCAGAAGAAAAAAAACTAATGTCAAAACAGAACTAAATGAAACCAATAAAAGAATTAAACAGAAGATTAATGAAACAAAAAGCTGATTCTTTGAAAAGATAAACAAAATTGATAAGCCTCTTACTAGATTAACCAGAAACAGAAAAGAAAGGACTCTAATAAGCTCAACCGGAAATGAAAAAGGAGATATTACAAAAGATACCACAGAAATACCAAATATCATCTCTGAATAATAAAAATCTCTATGCACATAAACTTGAAAATGTTGAGGAAATGGACAAACTCTTGGAAACACACAAACCCCCTAGGTTCAAACAGGAAGAAACAGAACTCCTCAACAGACCAATATCAAGTAACGAACTTGAAGCAGAAATAAAAAATCTGCCAACAACAAAAAAAGTCCTGAACCAGAGGGTTTTATAGCCAAATTCTATCAGACATACAAAGAATAACAGGCACCTATACTACAGACATTATTTCGTAACATCAAGAAGAAAGGTATCCTCTCTAACTTGTTCTACAAAGCCAATATCATCTGATACCAAAGCCAGGAAAGGACACAACAAAAACAGAAAACTACAGACCAATATCCTTTATGAATATAGAAGCAAAAATTCTTAGTAAAATCCTAGCGAACCAAATTTAGCTGCACATCAAAAAATAATCTACCACAACCAAGGGGGCTTCATCCCAGAGATACGAGGATGGTTCAACATATGCAAATCTATAAATGTGATTCACCACATAAATAGAAGCAAAGAAAAAAAAAACATATGATCCTCTCAACAGAGTCATAAAAAGCATTTGACAAAATTCAGCACCCTTTTATGATAAGAACGTTTAACGAAACAGGCATAATGGAACATATCTCAAAAATATAAAAGCCACATATGACAAACTCACAGCCAACATCATACTGAACGGGGAAAAACTGAAAGCATTCCCTCTTAGAACTGAAAACAGACAGGATTGCCCACCATCACCTCTTCTACTCAACACAGTGCTAGAACTTCTGGCCAGAGCAATCAGGCAAGAGAAGGAAATCAAGGGTATCCAAATGGGCAAAGAAGAGGTCAAACTATTGCTGTTTGCTGATGGTATGATCTTATATCTAGAAAATCCTGAAGATTCTGCCAAGAGAATCCTGGAATAGATAAATAAATTTAGCAAAGTCTCAGGCTATGAAATCAATGTACAAAAATCAGTAGAATTCCTAAACACCAACAACAGTCAAGCTGAGAATCAAATCAAAGACTCAATATCCTTCACAATAGCAATAAAGAAAATAAAACACCCAGGAATATATTTAACCAAGGAGGTTGAAAGATCTCTACAAGGAGAACTACGAAACATTGACGAAGGAAATCACATAGGATGTAAACAAATGGAAAAACATTTGGAAAAGCATGAGCAAATGGCTCATGCTCATGGATCAGCAGAATCAACATTGTTAAAATGTCCATACTACCCAAAGTGGATTCACAGATTCAATGTAATCCCCATTAAAATATCAATGTTACTTTTCACAAATCTAGACTAAATAATTCTATTCTTTGTATGGAACCAGAAAAGACCCCAAATAGACAAAGCAACTTTAAGCAAAAAGAACAAATCAAGAGGCTTCACTTTACCAGACTTCAAGCTATACTACAAGGCTATAATAATCAAAACAGCAGGGTACTGACACAAGAACAGAGGCATAGACCAATAGATGAAAACAGAGAATCCATATATAAAACCATCCTCATATTGCCATCTGACCTTTGACAAAGCAGACAAAAACATACACTGGGGAAAAGAAGCCCTATTCAATAAATGGTGCTGGGAAAATTGGATACCCATGTGTAGGAGACTGAAATAAGATCTGTACCTCTCATCACTCACAATTAATTCATGATGGATAATAGACTTAAACCTAAGGCATGAAACTCTAACAATGCTAGAAGAAAATGTTGGAAAAACTCTTCTAGATATTGACCTAGGCAAAGAATTTATGAAGAGGACTCCAAAGGCAATCACAGCAAAACAAAAATTAATAAATGGGACTTGATCAAATTAAAAAGCTTCTGCACAGCCAAGGAAACAATCAATAGACCAAATAGACAACCTACAGAATGGGAGAAAATATTTGCATGCTGCATACCTGATAAAGGGTTAATAATCAGAATCTACAAAAAACTCAAGCAAATCAGCAAGAAAAAAATCCAACAACCCCATTAAAAAGTGGGCAAAGGACATGAACAGAAGCTTCTCAAAAGAAGATAGACTAATGGCCAATAAACATATCAAAAATGCTCAATGTTGCTAATTATCAGGGAAATGAAAATTGAAGCCCCAATGAGATATCACCTAACCCCAGTGAGAATGGCTTTTATCAAAAAGTCCCAAAACAACAGATGCTGGTGTGAATGCAGAGAGAAAGGAACATGTCTACCTTGCTGGCGAGAATATAAAACTAGTACAACCTCTATGGAAAATAGTATGGGAGATTCCTCAAAGAACTAAAAGTAGACCTACCATTTGATCTAGCAATCCCATTACTGGGTATTTACCCAGAGGAAAAAAAGTCATTTTTTCAAACAGACAGTTACACTCAAATTGTTTATTGCAGCACAATTCACAATCACAAAGATGTGGAATCAATCCAAGTGCCCATCAATTCATGAGTGGATTATTATAATAAAATGTGGTATATGTATACCATGGGCGTACTACTCGGCCATAAAAAAAGTGAACTAATATCTTTTGTAACAACCTGGATGGAACTGGAGACCATTCTTCTAAGTGAAATACTATAAGAATGGAAAAATAAACACCACGTGTACTCACTATTAAATTGGAACTAACTGATCAATATTCATGTGCACATGTGGCAGTAAAACTCAATGGAAATCAAGCAGATGGGAGAGGGGAAGAGGGGATGGGTAAATTCACACCTAATGGGTACAAGGCACACTATTTGTATGATAGACACATTTATAACTTTGACTCAAACTGTACAAAAGCAATTCATGTAACCAAAATATTTGTACCCCCATAATATTCTGAAATTAAAAAAAAAAATAAAAACAATTTGTGCTCTAAAAAAATGACTTAATATGGGTAAAATGCTTAGCAGAATAGCTATATAAATGTCAGCTATTCTTCTTATTATTGTTGATTTGTTGTTACAAGGCAGTTACTTCTCTACCACAAAAACAACCAAATACCAAATGCCCTCACAATAGAAAGGATTCATATACTCTATAGTATATGAATATAAACTAAATATCCCCTAACAGTTCTTCAAATTCTGAGATTTTAGGAACCAATAATACTAGTAATACTAGCACTAGACTTCAGTCTCCAAATGCTCATCAGTGAAGTAATCCTTTCTCCTAAATTCCCAATACTTGACCTTTCCCCACAATAATACCTCAGAAGTAAACCTTTTCTCAACTATTTAAAAACAGAAATTTAAGAATTTAAGAATTTCTGTTTTTAAATCACATTTAGGTCTAATTAAAAACATTAGCAGTGAACAACGTTTGTATCCTCTTAATATTTTGTAATTGACTATGGAGGCAAACATACCTGCAGTGTCACTGGTTGTAATATCAACTCCATGTATTAGGATAGCATTCAGACACTCAAGATTGCCCTTTGAGGCCACAACGTGGAAGCTAAACAAAAAGAAAATATTTGAATATTTGTTATACCCTGTAAACTACCAAAGGTCAACTTAAATGTTACATTAATGTCATCCTTTATTCAATACACACACATTTTAAACCTATATATTTAATACAATAAAAAGAAACCTATTCCATTTACATAAGGGGACGATACTTTCCAGAAATACCTCTTTAGAATCAATAAAATATTCTAACGTGCAATAGCCTTAATGAGAGAAAATTTATACTATAATATCATTAACTCTATAGTTTATTATTTCAATAGCAAAAGCACTTAGTGCTTGGAGTTTAATAAATGCACTGAAAAATTTCTATCAGTTATTTTATTTAGTTTTCAAATATTCCGAAACTGGCAAAAGGAATGAAGTTACAGCAGAATGCTGAGGCCAAAGACAGATCAAAACACTTATCTCTTTTTTTAAAAATTATCAAACTAAACCTGATATAGAAAAGCCTTCAAAACAACAAACTAAACTACCCTTAAAAGCCACAAAAGAATTGGTGCCTTCTTCTTCCCAAACAGTACCAACGACTACCACCCAGTCATAGACCTATTGGTTGAAGTTTCACACGAACAGTCATAGAACAAGTTTCCTAATAAGGCAAGTCAAGCCTGTTTAAAAACTAACCTAAAGCCATCAAGAATTCAAGATGCTAGTTAACAAAATATTCCATTATTTCCTTGATCGTCTAATACTTTATTATTTAACAAACATTTACAGAAATATTTTGTGTGCAATAAGAACTGACATTGACTGGCACTCTGCCAAATCCAAACTGGTAAATATGGTAGAAGTTTTTGGAAAATGATGTTGAACTCAGGTTGAAATAGAACTGAGGCTTTAAACAAGTACAATAATCACTCTGAAGATGCCAGGAAACAAAGGACATGAAAGTGCTCAGCAAGTTGCCCAGACACAGATACACTCTGTAGCATACTCTCAGCAAAGGTCTTCCCTGACCAGACCATTTAAAAATTTTACATTTCTCCATTCCCCCAAAATTTTACTTCTAGTTCCCTCATCCCTGCCTTTATCATTCTACATAGAACTTAATATTTTGTAATATAATATATAAATTCATTATTTATTTTCTTTATAGTCTATCAATATCTTCCCACTTAACTACAAATTCACTAAAAGCAGGGATTTTTTATCTGTTTTGCTTTCTGTTCTATTCCCAGAACCAGTAACAGTGCCAGAAAGATGGAGGACTCTCAAATATTTGAATAACTAAATTCTTGGAGACAAAATCTGAAGATAGCTTGCAAATTCATTTCCAGATATTACAAGATTAAGTCATGCAACTCTATTAGTATTATGATGGATATAAATGCAAACTAGAGACCAAGCACTCTTAGGTGAAGCAGGTTTGTGTATAATTTAAATTAGAAAGAATGATGCTTCTGGTGAAAGGAATATAGTGTTCTTAAGAGTCAGATAAATTTTCTTATACCAGAATAATTAACACATTAACCGCCATGAATGTTGTATTTAATTCACTTTAGTTTGACCCCAAGAACACGTGAAGCATATATAAAATCTTACTTGCTGATGTTCTTATTGTTACAATTAAGATTGACAATTTAATTCTAAAAATATGAATTAAATAAATAGAAGTCAATACATTTCATTTTTCTATTTATGTTTTACCTTTAAGTTACACTCAAATTTTTTATTCTATTTTTGTAATAAAACACGGTGCCCCAAGGAAAAGTTTCTAAATTTTTTGTGTGCAGTCAATGTCTTAAATTACTGTAAGGCTGACTGTATCATGTAATCTCTCTGTAACACTGAAGATGGGAATTATACTATGCAGTGCATCATTACAACTTTTGGAGGAATGCCAATTTCCTTCAAGCAAAGGTACTAAGTCTCCCAACAATCTTGGAGATACCACTTTTTATTTGTTTGTTTAGTTTCATTTCTTAGCTCACAATATTTGGAAGACCTCTTTCTTGAAAATACATCAACATTATAACGATGATGTACAAAAGGGCAGAAATCAAAACAAATCTACAATGTATTATTAATGCTGATGTGCTGTAAACAATATATGTGCTTCAAAAAGAAGACATATCACTGATTAAAATGTATGCAAAGAGTTGTAAATAAAATTTGAAAAATTGCTTTACAGAAATACTCTTGCATTTAAAAAATCAACTCTAGGCCGGGCGCAGTGGCTCATGCCTGTAATCCTAGCACTCTGGGAGGCCAAGGCAGGTGGATCGCTCAAGGTCAGAAGTTCGAGACCAGCGTGAGCAAGAGCGAGACCTCGTCTCTACTAAAAATAGAAAGAAATGGGCCAAACAACTAAAAATAGAAAAAAAAATTAGCCGGGCATGGTGGCGCATGCCTGTAGTCCCAGCTACCTGGGAGGCTGAGGCAACAGGATCGCTTGAGCCCAGGCGTTTGAGGTTGCTGTGAGCTAGGCTGACACCACCGCACTCTAGCGCAGGCAAAAGAGATTCTGTCTCAAAAAAAAAAAAAATCAACTCTACGTTTTCTTTTTTTAAAAACAAGAAATGGACTTCTGCTCCCATAATGGGAGATACAGGTAATTTGGAACGGTACCTCTGAGGACGACTAGAAAAGCTGCACAAAATATAATACATCTGCTTGCAGGTATCAATGAGCTAACTTGACAGCTCACTTCCTTCCAGGATGCAAAGGACAGAACCGTAGAGAGGTGAGCTTAGTGTTTGAGGTCTTTTCCCCTAGGAGCATTTGCTGATTCCAGAGAAAACAGCTGGGAGGCTGAACAACACTTGACTGCCTTAAGGGATGGCGAGACAGGAACTGTACTCCACAGCTCTCCAAGTGGCAGTGTGGATCCTTGGTGAACCTGCCCCATCTTAAGCTGGGACCTCAAAGAGCTATACCCTACAAAAGAGGTGAAGAAGAAGAAAACAGATCCTTGCAGTGACTATGGCTAGCTTTAAAATATTTCTATTTTGAAACCACCCTGAGGTCAAGAAGCACACGTTACTTTCATCTTAATTTCAAAATTAAAAATAAAAAAAAATCATTTGATACAAATTGTATTTGTAACTACAAAATAAATATTTTGTAACATGTATACTTAACTAAATGTAAATTGCTTTAATTAAGGAGCAATAGCTTATGTACAAATAAAAAAAAGGGAAATATTTTATTCTATGAATCCCAGAAAGAATTCTACTTCCTACAGTGGAAAGACTTAAAGAGTGATACTACTGAAATATTTCACAAACTAAAGCTCATAGTTCATCAAATTATACTAAATTTTTATAACCCTATTAATACAAATAGTCTCACTGAAAACTGAACCTTAGATCTCAAAAGCTCCAAACTCAAGCAATCATTCACTCAAAATATTCAAAGTATGGATGGGCAGAATTGATGTGAATTACGATGAGGAGTTTCAGCCCAAGGAAAATTCCCTTCATCTTTTAACATGCTAGTGTTTGGGAAAAAACATGAAAAACAATGTCATTTTATAGATATTAAATTTTCACTATTTATACTGTGACCCCTATAAGTAGGTTAAAATTCCACAAAAATATGACCAAGGCTAAAATAACCAAAGTTTCTGTAGCTATCAAATCGCCACTTGATAAAATTGAAACACTATAAACTTGAAACTTTTCAAACTTAATTCCTCTTAAAAACTACTTAATTTATGCTTTGCTATCTTTACTCTATTTAAATATCTGACCATTCCAAGATAGGGACCCACATCAAACACTATTCACTTCCTAATATTCATTTCTATACTTAGTATCTTGTTTCCACTTATAATATTCTGAATAGACTCATGCGAGTGTAAGACAGAGGAATTTTAGGAAATCAGACTTTTTACCTCTAACTTTGGAAGGGTTCCCAGATAAAGTTTTAACTGGTATAATTATAGAGAGTTATAACAGAGCCTAGATATACCCTTTAACCCAATTGTTCCCCACCCTCAACAGGAAGGGAGGTGATGAAGATTCGGGATGACTGGGAGAAAAGACCTAGGGGTGCATAAGCATATAAACAAGCCAAAGGTCCTCCTCAGGTCAACACAAAAACAAAAGGGTGGGATCCCTACCAGTGTCTACATAACCTACATTAGTCATTCTGCTTCTTTTCTGCTCTAAACATTCTCATTTAAACAAATTACCCAAGTATAAAAAAGGATTGGAGGTTGTGGGGGAGAAAGGCAGTATAATTTACAGAACTCTTCAAAGACAGAAAGCTTGGGTTCACATTCCAGCTCTGTGACTTTTCAAGAAATTAGACCAAGTTATTTAAGCTCTATAAACTTTTTCCTACTTCTTTTGTCAAGCTGCTTCAAAGATCAAATATGATAAGAAATATGAAAAAGCTTATAAATGAAAATATACCAAATAACCACAGGCTGTGGTTTGCCATAGGGCCTAAACAACTAGACCACCGAATAGTAAGTATTCCGGTGTTCTCTCTCTAGATTGAATATCTGTTAAATTGAGAGCAATTATTAGTTTGAAAGATTCTACAGTGCAAGTTTTGGTGAAGACTTTCTAAATAAAAAAGTTGATAACCACAATTCACAAATTTCATTTGTATCCCAAGGTTCTACCCAAACTCCCTTTGACGAGCTTTTAGCGTCAGTAATACTCACGCAGATCTGCCTTCCACATCTAGTTTGCCTGGATTGACCCCCTTTTTAGCAAGGATTGAGGACACTTTTTCTACATCTCCCCTTTCTGCTGCTTTCATCAAGCGGTCATCATACTTATTCCAATCTGCTGCATGCTACAAAAAAGGAAGAAAATAAACATGGCATACTATATTCGTAAGATTTTCTAAAGAAGGAAGGAAAAAAGAAGAGAAAGCAGTATTGCACAATACATTAGTTATTTTTCAATTGCATCCCGAATTTCTATCTCCCTTCTGTGCTAATTTCACTAGAAGAGCAGAGTTAGTTATAAAATCTTCCCAAAACACATGATATACAAGAAATATTTTAAATTATACTTTTGAAGAAAAGCTATTTCTAATGTTTTCCACCTGGTTCTCTTGCCTTCAAAGTAAAAAAAAAAAAAAAGAAAGAAAATTAATAATTGTTGAACACCCACCCTGTGCTGGGGATGAATGTTTTAAACAACCCTAGTAAACTAAAATTATCATTTCCATTTAACAGATGAGAAAAGTCAAGGTTCCAGGAACATTAAATGACTTAAGTGGCCAAGCCTAATAATGACTTGTACAGTTTCAAAATCAGTGTGCTTTTCCTATTCCCTAACTCACACTTTCAGATTTGTCTCTGGTTCCCTAACTTCCAGGACTGTTAAACACAGTGGAATTCCATATACATTTTAAGAACCTACTCCCCCACCACCCACTTATTTAAAAAGGACTGTTGGAAATATATTTATGGAGGCAAATTACACACACATACACACATTTGATAAAGCAATTCATTATGTTTAAACATTAGGATAAGAAAAAAACCTCTTTATAGATCAAAACTAAAAAGAAAGACTCAAGTATTAACTACTTAAAATCCTGAAGTATGAAGATTACAGATCACTTTCATTTTCTTCGTTTTTACATTCAACACGTATTGCTTTTGTAAAAAAAAAAAAAACCTTTTTTTCATTTTAACAAAAACTGTGTATCTGTATTTAAAAGGAAAATGATAGGTAGTTTTTTTAAAAAAAATAAGAGGACATATCACATAATATATATTTTAATTATATCAACATTAGCTTTAGCTTTGATTGGAGAAAATATATTCAAGACATTCTAAGCCAATAACTTGGATCTTTTCTCAGTAAACAAAAATGTCAGAACACAGAACCAAAACACATGTTATTTAAACAGGTAAGATTTTAGCCTTTTAAAATATTCTACCAATTTACTGCTAATTTGTATGCTAAATCTAGTATTAATTATTTCTAGAACAAAAAAAAATCTGCATATTTTTCACTTAACTTACAAAGCAAATCCTATTCCCACAAATGCCATACCAAATCTCTAGGGAAAAATTATTACTTGCTTATCCTCTAATGTTTTATCAGTATGATTATTTTATATCTATTATCCCCTCCGAACCAAAAAAAGAAAAAATAAAATCACCATTATCAATTTTTTAGTTAAAAAACAATGAACTAATAAAATACTTTAAGTAAAATATGCATATGAAAATTGAATATGAAAAAAGACAAACATATTAAAATTTTAATTCATTCCTGAAATTTAATATTTTAATAAAACCTGGTTCATGCAGACTTCAGAATTGTCTGTAAATTAGTTAAGTTTGGCGAGGAACCCATTTTCTTCTAACTTCAAAAGTTCAAACTGTCAACTATGAGTACAGAATAGCCCTACTTACTGGCTCAAAGTCTAAACTACATTTTAGGCATCACCTTTCTTTAGCCTTAAAACAATTTACTGACTCTAATTTGGGAAGTGGTAAGGGATGTAGGCTTCAGAGACATTGTGTTTTCAAATGCCTAAGGGATTAAGTCATGTTTAGCACACAAATACTTGCTCTAGACTGATTCCTTTATCCTTACAATTAAAACAATCTCAACTTTATTTCCAGGCAAACTTGCTGGTAGAGAAAGGAGCTACTTAAATCACTTAAAAGTTGTAAAAATCCAAACGTAAGGCTTTTTTAAGACATAAATGTGAATACAGTCTCACATTAGCATATGATTTTCAGTTTGCCTCCACCAAACATACTTTTCAGTTCTGGTCCAATGTCAGTTAACAGTAATTCTGTTCAATTATTAAGATTCTATCATGTGCTTTTTAAACCCAGAAAAAGAAATAAACTTTTGTTTTCTATTACTAACCCCAATCTGCTAATCAACTAAATCAGGAAGAAAACAACAAAACAAAGAAACCAACATTAATAAAACAGTAATACATTTAAAAAGAACACAGTTCCGAAAGCCTAACCAAGAATGTTTTGTTCCACTGGACTACTGGGATACCTACTCTGTTCTTAGGAGCACAAGAAAACCAACAGTTCATCATAGACAGGATTTAGTTTCTTGTTGCTAATGGCAAACTACTTTGCATTAGGTTACAAATCTCTGCAGTTCACGAAGCAAGCCCTCAGACAAACTCCTAACAAGTGACTCAGTCCCTCACATGCTGTGCTACACTTAGCTTGGATCTCTAATGGTATTTTCTTCGTCTTCGGGATCCTTCTCCGCCTTCATAACGCTCAAAAATGATCTTCCTTGCAGCGCAGCACTTGATTCAGAGCAGCCCCAAGTCAGGTACTGTAACTCCTTCTATTTCTTTTTCTTTAGAAGCTGTCTTTCAAAGTTGTCCCCTCCAAGGACCCCACCGGAAAACTTGAACAGCACTCTGCATCCTGCTGCCTAAACACTGCAACCCAGACGCTGCAGTGCATGATAAAACTGTCCACTTTTGAACTGTCCAGTAAACAGTGTGTAGCCTGTCTCCCATTGGTCGAGTCCTATTTTAGATTCCATAGGAATTGACAGCTGAGTGAGAGAAAAGAGCAGCTAAGAATATATTGTAAATGCATGCTTTTCCTCTGAGTAATTAATTTCAGGTCTGCTGGGGAAAGTGACTCAAACATATTGTAAAACACGCTTATTATATCAAAACAACTTGTGTGACATGATGACAACATTGGTAAGAAACAAATTTGGTTATTCCACAAAACAATATTTAAAAACCAGTTTTAGTCTTAAAATCATCTAACATGAAGTTATAATAGCCTTGACAAACAGAACATAAAATTCTATTTTAAGCAAATGTGTCACACTTTAAATTAAGGAAACACACACAGTAACACTTTCAAATTTTCTCCATTTTATTTCATACCCCTATCAGTCTCATTCTGCATACAACCAGGTTTCAGCTTACAACTGCTGCCAGTCTGTCTCCTAGCATGTTAAATGAGAAGAGCCAGAGGCACTGCCAAAACATTAAATAGAATACATCATGAGGAATACTGTTCAACAAATTTTAAATTTAACTCAGTACTCTTTATTTCCAAGTTTAGCGCCCTGCCTAATATGACAAGTAAATATTTTATTGGTAGAAAGTCAAGTTATCTGGGTTCAGTGGATAAAAACAAACAAACTGATGAAATACTAAAAAGAAGGCAAATACACACTAAACACTCAGACTATAAATAAAATTCCATTTGGGGACAAAGCGGACAATTTCTACATTCTCTGTGATATCCATACTTGTACCCACATTCCTTTTAATACAAGGCCAGTATATATACAAGCTCAGGCTTGTATATATAACTTGAGAATAATTTATACTTCCTCCAAAAAGACACGCTCAGGAAAATTGTTTCATGGGAATGCAAAACATTCCAACCCGAGTGTTCACAGGAAAGAGGTAGCTGCTATACTGTAGATTATGCTGCCAGTTAAAAATTGTTATGAACTTCCAGAAGAAATCCGTTTCCTACTACTTAAACTTCAAACATTAGGCCCATAGTCTAACTATAAAATATATAAGGTCATACATAATGTATTATTTTTGAAACAATGATTTTTTTTCCAAACCACATGAGATATCACAATGGACTCATTTGGCTGGACCCAGAGACTCTACCCAGTCTCTCTCACCCTTCTTCAGAGGAAATCTGGGATAGAACTCAGGCCCTGTCCTTTGGTTAACAAAGCAAGCACATTCTTTCTAGAAATAGGACAGCAAAGGCAAAGGAAATAAAAAGGAAGGGAGAAACCCGTAAGGAGTAACAAAAGCCATGTAAGGAGCCACCCACGCTCAGGAAATCAGGATTTGTGTGTCCTTGTGTACTATGGATGTCCCCAACTGCCACCTCCCCAGCCTCTGTGGCTTAATCTCCTGCTCCTGCTCTTAGATCCTTTTTCACAACGATTTCCCAAAAGCCCGAAGCTTTTCTGTCCCCTGTGCCTGTAAGGTTCTTCCCTCTCCTATGTTCAGGATCTTCTCCAATGTCGTTTGCTCAGAGAGGGCTTCTCAGACCTCTGTATCTAAACAACCCCTGCCCTGCTCTACCCGACAACTCTTCATCCTGGCGCCCCATTCTCCTTTCTGCAGAATGCTTACCAGTATCTGCCATTACATCAGATGTTTACCTGTTTATTAGCTTACTGCCTATCTCTCCAGTAGCTCTCTAATTTCACTAGATATCCAAGGTCTCTATTATGTCTGGTTTGAAACTATAAAATTGATTTTTACATAAGTAATTTGATAGTCATTAGATTCTTATCCATGTTAAGGAACGGAATCCAAATCCACTGCATGAATCCTCTTTTCTCTTACAGTAAATTGTTAACTAGGCTATATCTGGAACACACATTTACTAGCAATATTGTTTCCCAGTGAACAGTTCACATTCAGACAACAAATATTTATTGACCTGAAATGATGGCAGGAAGGGTAAGACTGGCTCAGCTGACTGCAACTGAGCAAACAGAACCTACTCCTTACAGTCAATAAAAAATCCTTCTTGACACTTGCCCCCTGTACCTCCAACACCTCAAGTCTTTCTTTACCACTCTATAAATCCCACTAGCCCGCTCAGAAAGCACTAGAAATAGTGGTTAAAAAATATGTTTGGAGTCAGGCAAACCTGGGTTCAGATGCCAGCTCTGCTACCTACCTGCTATATACTAGTGGGAGAATTTATTTATACTTCCTAAACCTCAGTTCGCTCATCTACAAAGCAAGGATAACAATGGAGAGCCTACCTGTATAAAATAAAATAGCTAATGCCTTTGAAAGGTCTCAGCACTGTGTGTGGCAAACATTAATCAAAAATGGTAGGACTGGTGACAGTCACAAGTGCTCCTGCTCCTGGTCAGAGATACAAATCAGAAGAAAATTCTTTAACAAATTAATAAAGTAAAAAAAATTCCAACCATTTATTCTGCCTTTCCTATATCAACTGTACCTCAGGGTAACCAAATAGTTGATGAGGGTAAGTTTATCTTCATAAAGGTATTACAGCAAATAAACAAAAGAGTAATAAAATTTGAATTTCACCATTTTTCAATCCCTACTCAATTAATGGCTCTAAGCAATGATCCTCAGTGGCTGCTAGCATCACAGAAAGATAACCAAATCTTAAGCATCTCCTGATGATCACGTATACCACCATCTATCAAGTAGTCTAAGTAAAAATTTAAAAATAAAAACTCAGTCACACCTCTAGAACTAACAATTTACAAAAAATATAGGGGAAAGAGGACATAACAGACTACATCACAGGATGCAATCAGAAAGATCCAGCATAGAGGAAACTATGGTTTCTTAAACAAAATATTGTAAGAAAAAAAAGAAATGAACCTATAGACTTAAAGTGACTTCAGAAACATATCAACTAATCACAAGACATAGAACATAAGTAAACTGATTAAACAAACTGCATTGTTTTAACAAAAAAAATTGGGGAAATTGACTACTAACTGGATATTTGATGATATTAAAGAATTACAGTAAATTGAGCTTTTGGTGTGCTAATATCATAATTATTTCTTAAAATCCCTATGTTTTCAAAATCCAGACTGAAGTATTTTCAGATAAAATGATTAAATGCCTATTTGCTTTAAAAATAATCAAAACAATTAAGAGGCAAACCAAATTCAACAGCACATTTAAAAGATTATACACTATGACTAAGTGCAATTTACTCCTGGAATGCAAGGATGGTTAAAGATATGAAAATAATCAATGTAATATACCACCTTAATAGAATGAAGAACAAAAATCACAAGATCATCTCAAATGATATAGAAAAAGCATTTGAAAAGATTGACACCATTTCATGTGTCAAAACACTGAAAAAAACTAGGAATAGAAGGAAACTACCACAACATAATATAGACCATAAATGAAAAGCTCACTGCTAACATCATAATCAGCTGTGAAAGACGGAGAGCTTTTCCTCCATGATCAGGGACAAGAATGGATTCTCACTCTCACCATTTCTATTCAACGTAATATTGGAAGACCTGAAGAAAAATTAGGCAAGAAAAAGAATTAAAATACATCCAAATTGGAAAAAAAACAGTGAAACTATCTTTATTCTCGGATGACATGATCATATTCGTAGAAAATCCTAAAGATTACACACACACACAAATTATTAGAATAAATTCAGCAAAGTTGCAGGATACAAAACTCAACACACAAAAATTAGCTGCATTTCTGTACACTAACAATGAATAATCCAAAACAAAATTAAGAAAACAATTCCATTTACAATACCATTAAAAAGAATAAAATACTTAGGAATAAACCTAACCAATTAGGTGAAAAACTTATGCACTGAAAACTACAAAATATTTCTGAAAGAAATCAAAGAAGCCACAAGAGGGAAAAAAATGGAAAGACATCTCATGTTCATGGATTTGGAAGACTTAATATTGTTAAAACACCAATACCACCCAAAGTGATCTATAGATCAATGCAATCCCTATCAAAACTAATGGCATTTTTTTTGCATAAATAGAAAAATCTATCCTAAAATTCGTATGGAATCTCAAGGGATCCCAAGTAGAAAAACAATATTGAAAAGGAACAAAGTTGGAGGTCTCACACTTCCTGATTTCAAAACATATTACCAAGCTAGAGTAGTCTAAACAGTGTGGTACTGCCATAGAGACAGACATATAGACCAATGGAATAGAATAAAGAGCCCAGAGATAAATGCTCACGTGTAGTCAAATGATCTTCAACAAGGTGTCAAGACCACTCAATGGGAAAAGGGCCACCTCTTCAACAAAAAGTGTCAGGTAAACTAGATATTCACATGCAAAAGGATGAAGTTGGACCCTTATCTTACACCAAATACAAAAATTGACTCAAAATGGATTAAAGACTTAAGTGTAAGACCTGAAATTATAAAATTCCTAGAAGAAAACAAAGGAGGAAAGCTTCAATAACTGAATTTGGCTATAATTTCTTGGATATAACCCCAAAAGCTCAGACTACAAAAGCAAAAATAGACAACTGAGACTACATCAAACTTAAACACTTCTGTGCCACAAAACAGTCAACAGAGTAAAAAGGCAACCCACAGAATGTGAAAAAATATTCATAAATCATATATCAGATAAGGTACTTATATACAGAACATAGTTTAAAAATCCTATGACTCAACGACAAAAATTCAAATAACCCAATTTAAAAATGGGCAAAGGACTTGAATTTCTCCAAAAATAATAAATGGCCAAAAAGCATAAAAAAGATGCTTAATATCCCAGCCTGAGCAAGAGCGAGACCCTGTCTCTACTAAAAATAAAAAGTAATTAATTGGAGAACTAAAAATATATAGAAAAAATTAGCAGGGCATGGTGGCACATGCCTGTAGTCCCAGCTACCTGGGAGGCTGAGGCAGTAG
>CAUYSK010025027.1:0-32379 GCA_963575035.1 Avahi laniger | reverse complement strand
ATGTTGAGCATTTTTTCATGTTTGTTAGCCATTAGTCTATCTTCTTTTGAAAAGTTTCTGTTCATGTCCTTTGCCCATTTTTTGATAGGGTTGTTTGATTTTTTTCTTGCTTATTTTCCTGAGTTCTATACAGATTCTAGTTATCAGCCCTTTATCAGATGTGTAACATGCGAATATTTTCTCCCATTCTGTAGGTTGTCTGTTTGCTCTCATGACAGCTTCTTTGGCTGTGCAGAAGCTTTTTAATTTGATCAGGTCCCATTTATTTATTTTTATTGTTGCTGTGGTGGGGGTAAGATGGCGGACAAGAAAAATCGCCAGCCAGAGTGTCTCTGGAAGAAAGGCAGACTTTAGAAGAAAGTGAAAAACAACAAACAGACGGACAAACATATATTGGATGAGAGTCAGAAGGAAGGGTGTCTGAAACTACAGGGGACTCCACAGGAAGTTGCAGAGGAGAACTGGAAGGAGAAAGGCCCCCTAGAGGCTTGAAGACCAGCAACAAGGGTAGGTAGAGCGGTTAAATTTCCCTTCTTGTATCTCAGAATGCTGGTAGGCTCCTGAGTGGTTGGAGAGATCTGTCAGCACCAGTACAGAGACGGCCACCGCCAGTGAGCAGTGAGCCTCTTGTAGATAGAGCACCAGGCTCCCAGCTCCCTGAGGGCATCTCCCTGCCCGCAGACCAAGCCAATCGGTAGGCGCCATATTGCTTAATTTTCCCCTCCCCTCCCCTACCCACGGCTACTGAGAGAGACAATTTAGCCATCACCTGGAGGCATCTTCAGGGAATGGGACCTTTCCTTTTGGGGCCCTACAGAGACCTGAGGGGTACTCAGACTGTGAGCTCTCTACCCAACAGCCCTCCCAGGTGCTGCTTGCCTGGTGACTCCATGAGAGTGGGCAAAACTCAGGCAGAGAGACATTGATCCAGCTTGGGCACCCTGTGAGTGACTTGTGACCAGCACTCCTCTCCCTAGCAGTGTCAGGGATTTTTCTCCCGGGCCCAGGAGACAGGCCTGCAGACCAGATCCTGTACACTCAGGTCTCCATTGCATTGCCCGAGGGCACATAAGGGATATTTGTGAAGGAGCCTACTGAGGTGTTCATGCCTTCAGGGGCAGATCAGCGAGATTGAGGGGCAACCCTCCCAATGGGAGGGCGGTGTGCTCAGCTCGGGCTGCAATCCTGGGCAGGGAACCTCTCTGCTCGCATCACAGGCAGGGGATATCACTGGCTTGAGGTCCTTCCTTCAGGCAGAGGCCCTGGAGAAATCCTGGAATAGGGGAGGGTGGAAAGGTGAGTGGCCTGTTCCAGACTGCAGGTGTCAGACAGCCCCGCCCCTGAACACAAACTTTTCATGTGAGTGGGGCTATTTCAGCCTGGCAGCTTTGCACAGAAGCAGAGAACAGAACTTCGACCCCTGCTAATAGCATTTGTGGTGCTTGAGAGCAGGCTAACCCAACCTAGATCCCTCTAGATTCCCTTACCCACGTGCCCCTGCTGAGGTAGAGAACTTGTATGGGTTAGGTTTTTTGTTGTTTTTTTTTGTTGTTGTTGTTGTTTTTGAGAAATATATGTTTAGATCATTTGCCCATTTTTTAATTGGATCTTTTTTTTTTGCTATTGAGATATTTGAATTCTTTCTATATTCTGGATATTAATTGCCTGTCAAATGAGTAGTTTGCAAATATTTTCTTCCATTATTCAGGTTGTCTTTTCAGTCTGTTGCTGTGAAGAAGCTTTTAAGTTGGATATAATTCCATTTGTTTATTTTTGCTTTTGTTTCTTGTGCTTTTGAGGTCTTATTTATAAAACCTTTTCCCAGGCTATTGTCCCGAAGTATTTTCCCTTTGTTGTCTGTTATAAGTTTTATCATTTCAGATCTTAGACTTAGATCTTTGATACATTTAGACTTGAATTTTGTATAGGATGAGAGTAGAAGATCTAGTTTTATTCTTCTGTAGAGTAACGTACAGTTTTCCCAGCAACACTGAAAGAGAGTGCCCCTTCTCTAAGAAGTATTCTTGGCACTCTCGTCAAAAATCAGTTGGCTGTAGATATGTGGATTAATTTTTGAGTTCTCTATTCTGGTCTATTGGTTTATGTGTCTGTTTTTATGCCAGTACAGTGCTGGTTTGGATGATAGCTTTGTAGTAAATTTTTAAGTCAGGTAACATAATTCCTCTAGCTTTGTTCCATTGCTCAGGATTGCTTTGATTATTTGCTTTGTGTGTGTGTGTGTGTGTGTGTGTGTGTGTGTGTGTTTCATATAGATTTTAGGATATTTTCCTATTTCTGTGAAGAATATCAGTTACATTTTTGCTTGTTACTTTGTTTCTGGTCTATTCAAGTTTTCTATTTTTTCTGGTTCAATCTTAGTGTGTTGTATGTGTCCAGGAATTTATACATTTCCGCTAGGTTTTCAAGTTGATTGGTGTATCACTATTAGTAGTAGTCTCTATCAATCCTTTGTATTTCTGTAGTATTCATTGTGATGCCTACTTTTTCATTTCTAACTTTATTTATTTGAGTCTTCTCTCTTCTTTTTCTTAGTCTAGCTAATTATCAATTATGTTTACCTCTCAATAAACCCAACTTTTTATTTTTTTGATCTTTTGTATTATTTTGTTAATCTCATGTTTGTTTATGTCTTCTCTAAACTTTCTTATTTTTTTCTATCAATTTTAAATGTTTTTTTTCCTTGCTTTTCTAGTTCCTAAAAGTACATCATTAGACTGTTTATTTGAGATCTCTTCAGTTTTATGATGTAGATATTTATTGCTATAAACTTACCTGTTAATACTCCTTTTGTTGTGTCCTATAGGATTTGGTATGTTGTGATTTTTATTTCCTCTTGTATCAAGGAATATTTTAATTTTACTCTTAATTTCTTTCTCCACTTACTGGTCATTCAGGAGCATGTTGATTAATTTCCATGTATTTGTATAGTTTTGAATGTTTCTCATGTTATTGATGTCTAGTTTTATTCCATTGTGATCAGTTAAATACTATATAAGTTTTCAATTTTTATAAATTTTGAGCTATGTTTTGTTGTACTAACATATGGACAACTCTGGAGAATGTTTCATGTGTTGATGAAAAGAGTGTGTGTGTATTCTACATCTGTTCAATGAAATGTACTGTAAATGTCTGCTAGGTCCATTTCATCTATGGTGTAATTTAAATCTGAAGTGTCTTTGTTGCTTTTCTGTCTAGATGATCTGTCCAATGCTGAGAATGAGATGTTGAAGTCGCCAACTATTAATGTATTGGAGTCTATCTCTCCCTTTAGATCTAATAAAATTTACTTTATATATCAGAGCTGTTCTCCTTTGGGTGCTTATATATTTGTAATTGTTATATTCTCTTGATGAACTGATCCTTTTATTATTATATAATTTCCTTCTTTGTCTCTGTTTATAACTTTTAACTTGAAGTCTGTCTTCTGATATAAGTATAGCTACTCCTGCTCACTTTGTTTTCTGCATATACTATCTTTTTCCATCCTTCACTTTTCAGTCTGTATGCCTTTTTAGGTGAGGTGAGTTTCTTCTACACAGTATATAGTTAATTTTTTGTTTTCTTGTTGTTTGTCTCTATCTTTTAAATGGGAAATTTAGTCCATTTACATTCAAGGTTATTATCGACAGTTAAGAATTTACTTCTTAACTCCTGTCATTGTATTGATGGTTTTATGGTTGTTTTGCCTATTCTTTGTTCCTTATTTCCTCCCTTATTCTTTATTTTTGCAACTGGGTGGTTTTCTGTAGGGATTAGACTTAATTCCTCTCTTTTTCCTTTGGTATCTGCTCTACCCAATGAGTTTTATAGTTTCTCATGTTTTCCTGATAATTTTTTCATTTGTAGATATAAGAATCCATAGAATATTTTTTGTAAGGTCAGGCTAGCAGTAATGAATTCCCTCAGTTTTTGCATATATGCAAAAAATTTTATTTTCAAAGGATAGCTTTGCTGGATATAATGTTGTTGGCTGAAAGTTTTATTTTTCTTTCAGTGATTTGAATATATTGTCTCATTCTCTCCTGACCTATAAAGTTTCTGTTGAGAAATCCACTGTTAATGTAATGGCTATTCTCTTATACATAACCTGATGTTATTCTCCTGCTGCTTTTAAAATTCTTTCTTTCTTTTTGACTTTTGACAATTTTACTACAGTATCTATGGGAGGGGATCTGTTTAGGTTGCATTTATTTAGAGTTCTTTGAGCTTTTTAGACCTGGATCTTTTTTCTCCCATGACTTGGGAAGTTTTCTGCTATTATTTCACAAAATATGTTTTCCTCACTTTTTCACTTCTCTTCTCCTTCTGGAATGCCCATGATATGAGTATTTTTCACTTAGCAATGTCTCATAAAAATCCTGTAGGCTTTTTTCATTTTTTTCTTTATTCTTTTTCCTTTTTTTTTTTTTTTTTGGTTTGTTTGTTTTTGGTCTGCCTTTTATTTCAAAAGAACTATCTTCAGGGTGAGAAATTCTTTCTTCTGTTTGGTTTAGTCTGTTGTTGAAGCTCTCATTGTACTTTTTATTTCATTCATTGACTACTTCAGTTGTAGAATTTCTTTTGGTTCATTTTATGATATCTCTCTCTTTGTTGAATTTCATATTCAAATCAGGAATTGAATTATCTATCTGTATTGCCTTATTTCTCTCTCCTTAAGATTATTATTTTGAATTCTTTTTCTGGCACTTCATATATTTTCTTATGATTGGGGTCTGTTACTGGAGAATTATTGTTTTTATTTGGAGGTAACATGTTTCATTGCACTTTCATGGTTGATGTGTCCCTACATTGATTTCTACACGTATTATGGAAAGGTGTTTCTTCCAATATTATGGAATAGGTTTCACAGGGAAAGACATATTAGCATGAATGGGTCTTGGGGTTTCAGTTTGTGGGGTTCATTAAACTTGGCTCTAGGTGAATGCAGTGGTATAATCTCTGTGTACTTTCTCTAGCCATAATGCAAACTAGTGACATTTTCAAGTTGCCCAGTGGTCCAGGCTGAGAGAATTTGTGGCAACAGGGGTGCAGCTTTACCAGAGTGGATTCACCAACCTGTCTCTCAGGTTGGAGGCACATGTGTACACACAGTGGGTTGGCCAACTTAGTCTAGTTCATTGGGGTTAGGGCCATAGGACTGTTATTCTAGCTGGAAACATAAGCACACAGTTGCTCAGTTGGCCTGTGGACGTTTCTGCCAGGAATGGTCTACAGGGATGTTTCTCCAGGCTGAGACATAGACTGAGGCTGCTTAGCTAGCCTAGGGTGTGCCAGACCGGAGCAGCTTGTTGAATTCTTTCTCAGGCCTGGGGCACAGTCACATGATTTCTCAGAGGACCTGAGTATGTATCTTTTGGGGGTAGCCCATGCGGCTGTTTCTCAGGTCTGGAACATGGGCTACTAGCTGCTTCTCTGGCCTGGGGGTGTGCCTGCCAGGGGTGGCCTGCAGGACTGTTTCTCAGGCCTGAATGTGGGGCACAGGGCTGTTGGGCAGGTCAAGGGCCTGTCTGTGGGAAAAAAGAGCACTTCAGGGATGTTTCTTAGGTGCTGAGTGTGGATGCATAGCCACTTCACTGGCCCAGGGGCATATCTGCTGCTGAGAGGGTCAGGGCCTTCTCCCATTTGGGGGATGGTGCACAGTGGTTTGGCTGGCTTAAGGGTGAGCTCACTCTAGATAGGACTTGCAGAGTGTTTGTTTGGCTGGAAGTGTGGAGGGTTTTTTTTTCCCCCTCTTGCATTGTACCATAGTCACAGCCATCCTAAGCCCATGCTCTGCATAGCTGGAGTTGTGGCATTCAGCATTTGTGTGGGCTTGGCATGATAAAGATGGGGCCCCAGTACTGGAGAGGTGCAGTGGCTACTCTCTCCCATTGGAGGGCACACACCAGAGGCGGCTCTGGTTTCAGGATGGCACTGTGCTGCAACAACTTGTCTCACAGGGGGTGGAGAGTGGGCGGGGAGTGCACACCTTGTGCTTCTAATCTGAGGCAATGCAGCTGTGTGAATTCCTGGTAGCACTCCAAACTGGGCTCGGGGCTTGCAAGGACTGTGGGTGTTTGCGGTGGTAATGTGGAGGATAGTGGGGATCTTTTGCTTACCTTTTCCCCACAATGGCAGGTCCCTCCTGATTCCAGGCAAATCTGATGCAGGAAGGGGAGACTGGACTACACCAGCCAGATGCCTCCATGCTGCCCTCCTGGACTTCCAGTCACCACAGATGTGTCTCCACACCCCCTCTGAACTCTAGCACTCTACCTTCAAAGCTCTAGTCAAATATTAGCTATTTATTTGTTGCCTTGGTCTTTCTGGTTGAGGGGATCAGTGACAGGTTTCTCTAGTCAGCCACCTTGGTGATATACAAATGATATATTTTTGAAATATAAATCAGTGCTTTAATTAATTACTGTGAGAACTGAGATGAAAAGAGGCACACACCTTACAGGGCTAAAGAAGACAGTGCCTTTTGAGGGATTACATAGGTTGGAAATTAAATTTCTCTTTGATAAAGTAAAATGTTAAAAAAAAAAAGAAACACAGCAATCTTCTAAGGTTTACTAGGAGTCCGTGTTATTTTTTGTTTGTTTTTTTTTTAATAGTACTAACCAGAAAATTAATAGTTTCAGGAACATTTCTAAATATCTAATTTAGCACCACCAAGAGACTTACGCAATAGATAAACTTCCTCATTGTTTTTATTTTTCTTTCTTCCTGATTCATTTATTCATTCAACTATATCTTAAATTTCTCAAAGATCCTGAGAGCAACCTCTACTTTTTTGGATACCATACAGTATCTCATTCCCAGTAAAGTAAATGATTAAGTTGAAAATGAATGAACTTTGTTTATTCATTTAATGTGATGTCAAATGTCTCTTCTGTGCCCAGCACTGTATTAGTTGCAACAGGGAAATGGAAATAAGGAAAAGATATAATAAAATTGAAGTATAAACCAAAAGAACAAACACAAAAGCACTTTATAGGGTGATATTTAAAATGAAGCTAGCCAATATGTTCTATGAGAAAATGTGGTTTGAATAAGACATTGAAAAAACTCACCGATTAGTAAATATTAGGATGAGGCAAATTCAATGATAAAAATACAAATATGGAGATGACCAGAGTATGTCCAGAAAGAAGAAAAATGAGGTTATAGTGGTGAAACTGAGAAGTGCATTTCAAGATCTGCTTAGGGAAGGAAAAATGAGAACAAACTGTAAAATTTAGGAACTGTGGCAAGTGTAGCCCAATAGCATGCTTTATTATTTACATTTCTTCTGCTCACTAAATCATCTTCTAATTTGGAACTTTGTCTCTTGGCTTCCCTAATGGAACCAACAGTTTTTTAATATAAAGTATTCAATCGGCTTTCTAGTGCAAATATTAATTTTCTGAGTTTTAAACAGTTTTTCCTAGGTTTTATCTTATTGCACTCTCTTGTAAAAAATCTATAAACCTCTTAATTGCCTTCTGAATAAAATCCATATTTCTTTATGTGCTGCTCGGAATAATTATGTACTGGTCCCTAAGTATATGTCAATCTTTATTTCTAACAAAATCTCTTCATTTCTACTCCAGTTAGATCAGTTCAGTTTCTGCTCTTAATTTTTAATGAATGGGCTCACCTACATATTGATTATGATTTTCTTCTCATCTTTCTTATATATACTGTGTGACTTCTCTCTCTATATATAAATATTTAAATGTATATATTATATATAAAATATAGATATTTTACACATCTCCACACCACCCAATCTTTGCCCAGAAGTAGCTCTGACATGATTCAAATACCAGAAAAATTTTACACCTTGTGGGCCAGAGTTTGAGTGTGAAAGGAAAAAATCTTAAATGTTGTTTTGCTTAGAGGGCATACCTATAATATGTTAGAATTTTTTTTGAACTCCCACACTCTAAAATTATGTTGCTTATTTATATTGACCTTTGAGAGTTGTGTGCAAAGATGGACTCGAGGCAACCTCAGTCTCACTGGGAGTGTATCCTATGTGGAAGAGCCCAACTGGTTCCAGAATAGAGGATCTATATCAGTTACTTAAATGTGTGAGCCTAGGCCTCATTTACAGTTGATCTTTAGGTCTGAGGAACCACACTTGTGCTTGCAGCTGATGTCCAATGAGAGCAAGTAAAATGATTTTACTTTTTACGGCAGTGTCCTCTGTCACAATTGCAAATGAGACATCTCCATCACAACCACTCCCCAACCTGAGGACACAATTTTTATGAGGGCTTTTCCCTGCTGTCTTTTTCAGCAATGTTTTTTAGTGTATAGCACAGCGTGTTTTTATGCTGTGCTCTGTGCTATCTCGGAATTGAATACCTGTTTATTGAATGAATGAAGCAAATAAAGAGGTGATAAACTCAAGAACCTACAAATCCTCCACAAGTTCCCCATTGTCACCAAGCTTCACAAGGCAAAATTATAGGCCTTGGAAAATAATTTAAGGGTGTTAAGCAGGAGAATAATAATAAAATTTCCATATGTATATGCCCTTTCTTGCTATAAAATGGGTAAAAAAAATTTAATGAGCTGGAACTAGATGTAAGATGCCAGGAGTAATATGGTTATTATCATATCTAAAAGGGTCTCAGTGAAGGAGGAGAGAAGTGGACACATTCACAATAGTCTTATAAGACAGAATCAATAGGCCTTTGTTGTGAGTTGCGTGTGAGCAGAGCGGAGGAAAGAAGTTTCAAGGGTAATTCAGCTTTCCCACCTGGGCAATTGGATGAACTTTGGTGTCTTTTACAAAGAAGGACAGAGAAGAGGAAAAAACCATGGGGGAAAGCATAATTTCAGTTTGGGGATATTTCCTTTTGAAGTATTTTTGAAATGTCTGAATGAAATATTTTAGGAGATTATATACATATCTTTTTAGGTCATAAAGAGGTTTGTGCAGGGAGTAGTAATTTAGAAATCATCAGCACTGAGTGATCTGCACCACAGGCATCAGTAAGATACACGAGGGAGAAAAAGGAGTCTGAAAAGAAGAAAGAATCCCAGAAATGAGCCTTAGAAATTCCATTATTCAGTGCCTTGGAAAAGAATAATGATATATAAGAGATGAAGAAAGAGCTTCCAGGGCAGGATAAAGAGGCTACAGTGTTAACAGAGGACAATTTTAAGAAGTAGATAATAGGAAATATTTGAGGTACTTGTGAAAAACAAAGTTAAGAAAAGATCATGTCCAAAGGGTTTAGTAACATATAATTAACTAATGACCTTAGCAAGAATACTTGTGTTCATCATGAGTGGAGCCAAAAAAGGATTATGGTACATTAAGTAAGAAGAATGTAGGAGGTAAAAAAAATGAAGGCTAAAGGTAGGGAAAAGAATAACTTTTTTCACTTGTTTGGCTCTGAAAGGAGGGGAGAAAATAATATCACCCCCAACCCTAACCGCCCCCCACAAAAAAAAAACAAAGAAGAGAAGAACAAGTGGTGAGTGTTATTTGTTGTTTCATCTTTTGCTTGTTTATACTTATTTGAAGATGAGGAAGACTTCAACATGTTTAATATTTCTGATAAACCTCCTATTTTTCAAGGAGACAAGGTAGAAGACACCTTGGACATTACTGTTAGCCTCTTTAGGTATCTTATAGATGCAGACATAAATTCTACCATACGGTCATCCCCAAATAAGCATTTGTTGACATGAATTCACTCAACACTAACTGGCCTTAGTGAATCTGTCTGGACTGTCTACCACATAGGGAGCCAAAGGACACTCATACTTCTTTCCCTCTGTCTCCCTCACTGTGCTAAAAGCAGTGTAGGACACTCAATCAATGGGGACCAAGCACCCTTTTGCTCACTCCCCATTGCTTAACATAGTTTCTGGCATGGAGGATTCTTGGTATAACTATTTGCTGTTTGAGTAGATAAATAAATTAATAAGTAAGAGAATGAATCCCATACTATAGGCCCTCAAGAAGCCTCTGCCAGCTATTTTCTTAATTTTACAATGCCAGAGAATATGAAGGCCACTGGACTGGTCTTCCAAACATCATATTCACCTGGAAATTTCTCTAATTCTTGAAGAGGACCACATAGATAATAAAATTACTCATTTTCTTTTCCATGTTTAATCAGTCTCTTTTATAATTTTTAATCTTATACAAGTCTACTTTGATTACCTTAATGGGTACTTCTCATAGGCAGTTTTGCATTTTTTGCTCAACTCATTTTGTTTTCATGCAGATACCTCTAGGCAAGGACATCCGCAGAGCACTGGTTTTTATTATTACCTTTAAATTAAAAACTAAAAATACATTTCAGGCGAATTTATTGTCATTGACTTTTAAAATATAATTTTTTCCTTTATCTCTTATTTTTCTTTTATAGACTACATGTTAGATATGAAAAAATGCTTTCCATTGGTATATTTTAAATTACAACAGCTATGAATGGCCAAGAAACATGAAAAAATGCTCATCCTCACTAATTATCAGGGAAATGCAAAATCACAATGAGATACCATTTTACCCCAATTAGAATGGCCATTATTAAAAAGTGAAAAAACAATAGACAGGCTTAAAGATGAGGATACAATGAAAGAGGAACACTTATACATTGTTGGGGGGAATGTAAATAAGTACAACCTCTATGAAATCAGTATGGAGATTTCTTAAAGAACTAGAAGCAGATCTACCATTTGATCATGCAATCCCACTACCAGGTATCTACCTAGAGGAAAAGAAATCATTATATCAAAAAGATACCTGCACTCATATGCTTATCATAGCACAATTCACAATTACAAAGATATGGAATCAATCTATGTGCCCATCAACTGGTTAATGGATTAAGAAAATGTAGTATATACATACCATGGAGTGCTATTTAATGATAAGAAAAAGTGAAACAATGTCTTTTACAGCATCTCGGATGGAACTGGAAACCATTATCCTAAGTGAAGTAACTCAAGAACAAAAAAATAAATGCCCCATGTTCTCACTTCTAAGTGGGAGCTAAACTATGGCACACAGAGTAGTATAATGGACAAGCAGGGAGAGTGGGAGGGGTGAGGGATGAAAAATTACCTATGGGGTACAATGTACACTACTGAGGTGATGAGTACACCAAAGCCCAGATTCCATCACCATATAATATATAAATATATACATAACCGAATTTAACTTGCACCCCCTAAATTTATTAAATAAAAAAGTAGATAAAAAAGAAATGATCACTCTATACCCTATAAATATGTACAATGATTACATGTTATCTAAAAATAAAAGAAAATAAACATTAAAAATTAGCTAAATAACAGTATACAAAATCTGTAGAAATATCATTTTCTGAGGAAAACAAATTTAAGTTCAGGCTGGATGTAGAAGCTCTCATCCCAGCTAGATGTGTTCTTAGTTGTAGGGAACAATATTTGGCAGCTGTCTTCTTTTCTTTTGGAAGTGAAATAATATTTCCCCTCTTATCGCTGAGACAGAGAGAAAAGAAGAACCACCAACTTCGCCTTTTTAAAGCTCTACACATCATTGCAATAACAAAGAGATCATCCTTCAGCTTTAAAAGAGATATTGATGGGTAGAAAGAAATAGGATGAATTCAACAACTCAGTAATATTAATAACAATGGTCTTTGTGACATCCCAGTAATAAACACTCTATTACCTGGTTTGGTCACATTGTTTTTAATTCATAACTATGACTCAGAGTACTATTAATAAAAATAACAGAAACCTGAAATGATGTAAATGTAATGTCATATAGAAATTAATCACTGCTTCAGGTATATCTTGTCTCAAAAAACGTTTGATGCACTGCACAAATTTATAAAGGAATGTTATGTTTTGTATATCAATTGCTTTACAAATATAAACAATGAATTGTGCGTGTTTAAAACACAGAATAGGGCAAGAGGGCTTATAGTGAAAAACCACACTTCCAGTTTCAGATGTCTCCCACATGATAGCTGTTTCTCTTGGTATTACCATCATTGCTATAATGTCAACAATGTTTTATCCATTGATTTAATCATTAAATAATATCTAAAATCTTTCCACTAAGATAACGGCTTTTTGACTTACACCATTCCTATAGCTCCCAAATATTTATACTTTGAGTATCAACTTTGCTTTGATTTTCCTGATTTCTTTTCATTTTGGATGCTATAATTTAAATTTCCAATAGTCCCAAATTATTGCTTTTCTATGGAATTATATTTTTTGTATGGATGCAGTGTGAAAATAATTCTCTCCAAAAATATATATCAGAATTTTTTTAAAAATAGAAGCCCCTAAAATAATTTCTGTTTCCTTCAGAATAAGCAATATTAAATATATTTTTAAATTTGCATATTGTAATTATCCATATTTATTGGGTACAATTTGATGTTTCAGTACATATATCTATGTCATATAATGATCACTAATTTATATTATGTCAGGTTTACTTGTCCAGAAGCCTACGCAGGTAGAGAAAAGGGTTGGTTAAGTTCAACTGTTTCATACCGAGACATTCAATTAATCCCTCTTCTTTCAACTCCAGTTCTCCTGCTTACCTCCTTGGGACCTGGCACTCAGCGCTTGCCCAGGTTTCTGGTGGGCTGACTGCCTGCCTCTTCCACTGACTCTGCTACTTCATAGCACGTGCTCAAGGATGCAGCTGCGTCTGCTTTGAAGAATTTAGCAAATACTCCATTTATTGTCATCTTGTGAAAATTTCTTGAATCTCTTAGCAACTAATGACCTCCATCTAATTGTTATATCTTTGCATATTTATAACTTAAATTTTTTGCATCATTTTCATATAGCCATAGAAGAAAAAGGAGATAAATTTGCATGCCCACGTCAACACCTATAATGAAGTGTTTCGTGTGACTTTGAGGTACATTTATTTTCATTCTTTTAAAATGTGACTATTTTGGGGTAGGGATGGCACTGCATATAATCTACACAGCTGGTTGTGGTGAGAAACTAGATCCCAAGGTGCCTGTGTTGCACTAAAATCCTGGCAAGTTGCATTGTCTTTTAAAACATTGTGCAGATGGACAGAAACTGTCTGTGGAACTTATACGGCTAGTAGTTAATAGATTTGCATTAAGGACAATAATCAATAGATCGTTTTTATTGATTATGCAAGACCTAGCAAGAGAACAATGAATGAAATAAATCATGCACTATATTTGTACACATTCTTTAAGAATTTTATGCCTCTGCCTGCTTATAATGTAAAAAACATTTAAACGTGACATCAATCCATTAAAATATAGTGTAATATAATATCCATGGCTCTTTACAATATATTATTGTATTTGGGTTTTTAAAGATAATAAAATGCTATGAACTAAATTAACAAGAAAAGAAAAGTACAGAAAATGTCTTATCTTACTGTTAGAGATGTGGATGTTTGAGTTTAAATTATCTCATGTCTTACAACTAGGAGGTCAAATTTAAATACATTTTAATGACTCTTCTTATGATTTTTCATCCCATCGCCCTGTTTGCTAAAACCAAAGATACATATCTTATTTCAAGTACTTATATGAACATTCTGAACAATTTAAAAAATTCTAGGCAGTCTTAGAGTCCCAGTTTAGTAAAGCCTAAATATTCTGTTTATAAATTGTGTTTTGTTTGTTTGATTCCAGTTGCTAATTATGCTTTAAATTTCACCATTAAAATTTACTTTTATTAAATTAATCCAGGGAAGTATTTTGTCCACCTTAAAATAGGTTCTTCAAAACGTGAAGCTTTAAATGTGTTCAGGCTGAGATGAAACATATTCACACCAGATTCAAAACAGTTTTCAAAAGAGAGAAGATGGAAGAAGATCATTAGCTACTATCCAGCAGAATATCTTTTGACAGTATTTGTCTAAAGGAGAATTGATGCACTAAAGAACTATAAAATGCCATTCCATAAATTTGATTAGGATTAATCCATTCTGAGGACATGTAAGTAGCCCTATCCTAGGGGCTAGGATTCATTCACAAGCCAGTTGTAATTGCAATCCAATCTATCATGTGAATGTGAGAGAATGAGTGATTTCCTTCTTAACAGTTCTTGAATTTCTGTCTTTTTTTTTTTTTTTTTGCTGAATCCTTCCCTTTATGACTATTTTAAATAAAAACTGAATTCATTTATAGTGATTAGTGAGAACAGCAGGCATGCCTTTGTGACTAACTGGATCGATTCTTTGCAGTTCAGTGAGTGAGCAATTGAACAGATCATTGCACAATCAATTCAGTCCCACAAGCAAATTGACCATACTTCAAAAAAGCCAGCCTTCTCATATCAGCGGTGTTAAGCACATCCCAGGAGTTCTGAGATGCTTGTATAAGTGTTCTAACAAATCAATAGTATTTTGATTTTCTTATTCTAGTGACAGAAGTATAAAGAAAAGAGAACTAAACTCAGACTGAAGATGTCATTTTGGGTCCCGATACTATTAATTATTCCTCTAAAACTGGGAAGACACAAAGACCATAAACAGGAAAGCAAGGGATAAGCGATATGTGACACTTCAATGTGAGGTGCCTCTCTTTAGAAGAGTAGCACTCAGTAGATTTGAAGCAGCACTTCCAAACACCAGCTGTGCAGGTAGGTACTCTAATGTACAGACTTAAATCTGAGGTCTCCCTCACAGCTAAAAAAAGTTTAGGACGCTGCTGTTGATTCATAAAAGCCATGTGTGAAGGCTTTGTGATATGTCAACTTGACTGGGTTGAAATATATTCTGGTTAGGGTAGAGTACAAGAGAGATTTGGTAACCAGAGGAAGACAGCAGCCACTATGTAGCATGCACATACTTTCTCCTAGTTATTCAATCAAACACTAGTACAGGTGCTTAGAGGGGTTTGGCAGATGTAATTAAAATCCTTTACCAGTTGATTTGGAGTTAATCAAACAGCAAAATATTCTCTTGTCCCTGATTTAATTATGTTGAAGCCCTTTAAACTAAGGCCCTCTACAAGAAATGCAGAGACTCCAGAATGCAGAGATGGGAGAAAACTGTACAATCTTTTACATTCTGGGACCCTCACACTTGACTGGTTGTTGCTGACCTACTGATGAACCTTGATGGTGTAAAGTGGAAGCTGAGCCTGTGATTGCTCTACTTTTCCCCTGGCTCTTTATTCAGTTTCTATGACTCTTGGGCATAGGTGTGTGTGTGTGTGTGTGTGTGTGTGTGTGTGTGTGTGTGTGTGTCTTCAGTACCACGACAGATGTACCCAGTTTCTGCTGGATACCTTGCTAGATGAGAGGCAACAAGAATTGACATGGATTACAGTCCATCCTTGTTAGGTTTCTGCTCATGGTCATGGGATCCGAGGCTGCACATGATCCTTTCCTGCATGTCTGTAGACTCTGGGCTACAGCATTTGATATAGGGACAGCCTTGTGACTGCTTAGCCAGCTCCCACAATTCCTTATAAATAAATATATAGTATTTTCTGTATTATAAATATACAAATAATTAAATATATTACATCTTAAATTGTATATAAATATGTAAAATAAATATATATGTTTAATATATAGACTTATATATACACCATTTGAGATATATGGAGAAATAATAGCAACTCAGGAACATGGATACTCAAATCCTGTTTACCAGTCACTGTCTTTCACTCTTCTCAAAGCACAACAGAGAAATGTACACAGAGGCCTAAATTGAGCCTTATACTAGCCCTAATTTAGCTCAAGCCCTAAATATAAGTGCACAACTTAAGAGAATTAAGACTATATGCAAGAGTCCACAAACCCAGCTAATATTAAAATAATTTAAAGATCTTTTTATAAAAGCATACTCATGCTTGGGCTCCACCCACATAAATTCTGATTTAATTGTCTTGTGCAGAGAGGGAACCAGGAATAGATATTTTGCGTAAAGCTTCTCATGTGGCCCTCATATGCTGGCCAAGTTGAAATCTACCGTGCGAGTCAGATGAAGGACAACTTTTGTCCAGTTTAGAGGCACTACAATGTGCTAACTTTGACTCTTTCCTAATTAGCCCAGGGCCTAAGTATGATCCTCTGTAACTTTCTGCCACACAGTAAGAACAGACCAGCTGATGGGAATGAAAGTAAATGATTCAGTATGAGGAAACATAATTTTATCTAGGCATCAGGTAAATCTGCTTACTTTGGGCATTTTCAGGTTGGGATATTTCCCAAACAAGAACAGCCCTCCTGGCCCATACTTTGTAAATTTTACAAGAGAGAAACACATTTAAGAGGAAGTCAAAACCTCATTCAGGCTAAAACATGAGTCACTTTAATTCTTACACTAAAATTTATACTCACATACACTATGTCTTCATAGAATGTTCTTTACTCCTGCCATTCCCAAAGCTTGGTGGAGAAATAACAACGGAGATGGGGAAGGTCAGAGGCAACCTACACTAGACACAAAGGTTGCCCATCCAAATTCATAATAAGGAAAAAACAATACCTACTTGTCTACAGAATCTTTCATTGAAAAATAAAGCTAAGACTCTAATTATGGTGATAAACGGGCCTGGTTAGAGAGGAATTAATCCAGAGCAGGAAACAGCAAGTCATTTTGTCCTTTTTTCCTTTGTCCATCTTCTATTTTTACGTGAGTTTACTATGGCTATTAGGATAGAATGATAAAAAAGTCAGCTGATCTCATTTCTAATTACCTGTATATTAATAGTCTGAATAAAGATACTTCTGGTAAATGGCCAAATTTGAATCAGTACATTAGACAATTTTTTTGAAAAGATATAATTAGAGTTTCTATAGGCATGGGCAGACCGCAGCGCTGTGAAGTGGGCCGGGCTTGTTTGGGGTGTTTCTAGCGTCTTCCCTTCCACAGCCTTCTCAGTTTCCCTTATCTGCTCAATAATTATCTGCATTGTTTTCGAGATTACATGGTAAAACATCATCCCTGGTAAAAACAAGACAAATAATAATACATACCTATTTATTAAGTACTTTACTATAAGCCAGCTACTAAGTACATTACATACATTTATTTTTTAAATCTTCATATTGCCTTGAGAAAATAGATACTCCCAATTTTACAGATAGTGAAATTGGGATTCAAGGAGATCAAGCTGGTTGTTGAAGGTCACACAACCAGGATGTGGCAAATCCAGCGTTGGGGAACTCAGATTTGCTGAATTCCAAAGAAAACCTTCTTATTTCTTAGGAAACAATGCTTTTCTTTATATCACATCTGAAACCCTCTGATCCTCACCTCTCTTTGAGTAATAGTAATAAAAGATTATCTGACTATAGTCTATGTTCTTGGGGATACTTTTCTAATATAAATTTTTCCCTGCATCTGTATTATTTTATGATATTGGCAGGTGAATATGATAACTTATTAAAACTATGCAATTGCTTTATGAAGTGAGGATTCATTGCTCTCTTCCATGGAGTTCCTCTCTATGTGGAAGCCAAAAGAGAAAATATTCAGGACCATGGGTTCTGCCATAGTGTAAATTGGAATAACAGAATTGAAAATGTTCAGAAATATTACTATAAAACACATTAAGTAATGCTAATAAAATCAAAATTGTTCCCTATTTGCTTGAGAAGTGTTTAAAGCTATTCTGGGCAAAAAGCAAAGAAATATTTTTAATTAAACTTTTTTTGAAGTATCTTATGTTAACTAGATTAAAAGTACAGGAACATAACTGCCAAATAATAATGAAAGAATTTTTCTGTTTTTTTTTTTCTTCCCCCCTCCCCTTTTTTTTCTCTTTCTCTTCTTCACAGGAAGGCATACAGCTCATAAGTGATCTAATTATGGAAAAAGAGAAGCATTGCCAGGCAATTCGATTTTTTAAATTAAGTGTGTACATAATGATTACAACATTCAGTATATTTTTGTGACACTTGAACATACAAATGGTTCAGTCTTTTATAGAATAGTTTCTGACTTTATGGATTTGGGGTTAGCTTCTTAGAGCCTGCTTCCATGTTTTGAAATTCCTTTCATAATTTGTACCACTTCTCGTTAAACCAAATCTAAACTGTGCCACCTCTTTTCTGAGAGACAAAATTGCTCACTGACTTCTGGAACTTTTCCTCAAACCTAAACAGATTTCCTGAGCAATGCTGTATCCCAGAAATAAGTGGACATTTTTCAAAGGGAGGCCTCCAAATAAGTATAGGTAAAATACTGGAGATGGGTGACTGAAAGAAGAGTCTAAAATTGGTGACATTTCAAGTTCAGTCTAGAAAGGCAAGAGCATACAGGGGAAGCAAACTGGTGGAATCATAGAATTGAGAGGATCCAGACATAAAGACAGGCTAGATTGATCAGTCTGTCAGATAAGCCATCTAAGCAGAAAAATTGTTGTACAGTATTATTTAAACTCGGTTTCTGCTTATTTTAAGGTAGCCAGGCAACAGAAACCAGGTAGCTGAAGATCAGACAATTCTAAAGCCCCACTGACTAATACACACATCCTACCAGTTAGGGTTTCACTGGTTTAGGGTTTGAGTGAGATTAAATCCTCAAGTGATTAATGATCATTATGAGAGTCTGAAACATGGGCTTGGCAGGTATCTGTGATATCCAACTGACTGTTCCACACGCCATTCTTTATATTCCAGACTGATCTCTGGATTTTCATATTTGCTAAACATGTTTCTTTTCCTGTATTACTTAATTTACTTTACAGTGTTCTAAATTATTAAGCTTGGAATAATCCATACATACTCCTGCTCCTTCACACCCACACTCAATATTTAATCGACTGTCTACCTCCTAAATCACTGACAGATTGCTTTGTTGGTTTACATCCTATATCAAAGCCTTACTCCAGACCTTATCCTATGAATTCTTAAATTTTGGAAAAAAATCTCTGCCTGATCAACCAATTTTGGTTCTTTCTTCAAAGTAACCCTAATGTTTTATGCTTGAAATACAAACACAAATAGTTGAGCCACCGATCTACCATTACTTAGCGAATTTTACTTGGGAAAGTAATAAAAATTCACTGACTATCAGATTCTTCTTTTGCAAAAATTGGGGGCAATAATACCTTTTTCTTAGGTTGTATTGCATGTGAGATTATCCAGGACTATGTAGAACATATAGGCATTTGAGAAGTTGTATTTAAATATATAGGAATTCCTGAAGTTGGAGTGGAATCTGGACTCTTCCCCTTACTCTTTCAGGACACAAATTTGACCAGTTGTCCAATTAGAAACTCAAAATATTACTAACTAAATTATAATATTTAAGCCTTGTCCCAAACTTCCTTATTATATAATCAACTTTTCACTGTTAAACATAAAATCAGATTTAATGAGATTTTTCAATAGTTTAAGATGCAGGAAAAATTTCAGTTCAAGATGGCTGATTAGAGACATTGGTCATTAGTTTTCTGCAGAAAGAAGAAAAATTTGCAGGTGAATAAGCAGGGCCCAAGTGGAGTACTGAGGAAAGAGTGGCAGAACCTACTGGAGAACCCGCAGGAAGATGTTGAGGCACAGAATAAGAAGAAATATGATTTTGGCAGAGATTGATCCCCAAAGAATTTGGAGTTCCATGGGAAGGGAAGATGGGGCTGTTTCTTTTTGTTCCCCTCACCCGTGCGGCAGACTTCTGGCTCCAAAACTGTCAGAGAGCCCCTCTACCCTCACAAGCCCAAGCATTGCTGTGAAATTCTTAAGGGCAGAGCACTGGGCTGCCAGCCCACCAGGGTCATTTCCCATCCCCACAGCCCCATGCTGAGGTGTCAGGTGCCATACAGCTTGTGCACCCATTGTGGGCCTTTGTCATGCCTAGGGACTCTCAGGCCTTCTGTCTCCTTATCACTGGACCCCACACAAACATTCTCCAATACCCATGCAGACTGTGAAAATCACAAAGGTCTGATAGGACCCAGGGGAGCTAAGGGATTCCTGGAGTCCTAACTCTCAGAGTGCAGGGCAGGCTGCCCCTAGGGGAAGGAAAAGTGCAGTGAGCCAAAGCATTCCGAGGGACAAAGGAAACCAGAGTGCAGTGCGTGCCCCTCCTTCCTCTGAGATCTATCTGCTTGTTTTCTGAAGTTGTGTGCACCCCTCTCAGTGGAAACACAAGTGCAGAGGTCTGGAGGGGAGGAGAGTGGCTCCACCCCAAAAGACAAGTGACATTGGTGCCCAAGAAAAGACATGCAGATAGGGACTTCCACCACCTACTGTTGCAGACATAGTTGTGACTGCTTCCTCAGGGGTTTGGTGCAGTGCCTCAGGAAAACAGCCAGTCCCAGGCTTATGTGGGTGGAGGGACTGCACTGCCCCTAACAGTGTGCTCACTGTGCCCAGTTTTGCACAGAGAGTGCAATCCATTTACCTTCCTACATGGAAAGGCGGCATCTTTGCAGCTCCCCTGACCAGGGAATCTCAGCCCTTAAGTCTCTGCATCATGAGATCCCCATCAAACACTCTCCAGCACTCACTTGGACTACAGCAGCCACAGGGGGCTAGCAGGTCCCGGGGGAACTGTGGTATTCCCGGAGTTTGGGCGGTCAGGGCAGGCAGCTCCTGGGTGAGAGGAGAGGCCGTTGGGGGCCTCTCGGGACAAAGAAGACCACAACACACAGTCTTCTACATTCAGAGACTTCTCACCTCTGCTCACTGCTGCTGACACATCCTTGGTTGTTCCCATGAGGTGCTAGGGCACGTGAACCAGGGGATAATCATTCCCGGGCATCTAGGAGTGGCTGCACTCTCACTGACTGTGTACTTGCCACAACCAGGCTAATAGAAAGAGTGGGGCCCATGCCTCTCCCTTTAATGGATGACTGTTTCCTGCAGTGGAGCAGGTAAGTGACAAATCTGTTCCAGGCTGAGAGAATGTTTTTCCTTGAGGCCGTCTGGGTAGAGTGCTGCAGAACAGGCAGCACAGGCATGTTTCTTCAGCCCTCAGCTACATGTCAACCTGGAGGAAAAAGACAATGTCTATCTAACCTGAGAGTTGTAAGTTACTGAGAAGTAGTATGATAGGGAGGTGTATTTACCTACCGTGGCTATGGACTTGGTTTAGTACCTTCCCTCCTGCCCCCAACCCTGATGGAGATCTCAGCAAAATTCAACAAATCAGGTGAGGAGTGCGCTAAAAGCCCAGACCTCACTGCTAACAACATATCCAAGTAACAACACTGTATTTGTACCCCATAAATCTACTGAAATTAAAAAAAAGTAAAAATAAAGAAAAAAAAATTTAAAAGCAAGATGTGGAAAAGGACACCCAATCATAAGACTTTTAACTATATCAAGAAGAGAAAGATAAGAAACTTATCTTTATGAGCAGGCATGACAGGCACTAATATCTTGGGAAGGGGAATATTTGGACAGAGGTGCAATAACACTTTTCAGCTGAGATTCACAAAGAATGGGAGTGGGGATATGTCAGAACTCCACTTCCAGAAGAACTCAGATAATAGTGTTTTGTATACAGTGCACCTAACCCTGTACTGGGAAGGTATAGTTCAGGGTTGTTTGTTGCATAAAAGGCTGGTTGATTTTTAGTGAGGTCATGTCCTGTCTTACTTTCTCAGATAAATGTTTAGTTCCTGTCTCATCTTTTAGAGTCAGCTTTAAGGCAAAGCTAGCTTACCTTTAAATTCCTCCATTGTCTTTAACCAGCCAGGAAGGACACATGCTACCCGATATTGATCTTTTTCTGATATTGATTAGGGAACAGATTCTCTCTCCCAACTCTCTCTCTTTGTGGTCTTGTATTGAAAGAAGTTTGATTCTATTTATCAATCTATCTATGACTGATTGATTAATGGCATGTACAGTAAAACAGCTTATCCTTACTAGGTTTTTAGGCCAAATGTTTACAGATAATATTCAGGCCAAGTTTTCATCATTTCTGCATATATATGTGATACAAAGAGGAATTCGCCTTCTTTTTTATTTACATGGCCTTTTTCTCCACCCTCTCATGTAGAGTGGCAATGCTAGGAGAAAAGGTGAGGAGTTCTAGTGAACATTAAAAAATCCCTTTTCCCTTATTCTGTATCTCATGGCAACAAAATCATCATTCTCATGAACTAAGAGCCTTGGGACCAAATAATGAGGATTTTCACCAGAAAAATGCCTTTAAATCATAGGTATGTAAAAACAAAATCAATTCTCCTTAGCACTACTTACATGACATGTTCTTTCCCTGGCTTTGTACCTGTCGTAGTGACAATTTCTCATTGTCACACAGATGTACTCATTTAATGCCTACTGTTCTTTCAGTATCTCACAACTATCTATGATTCCACTTGCAACTTATTTCTGAATAGTCTTTATTTCAAGTAAGCTAACTTGTGCTTTCAATGGTTTTGAATTCAAAGCATTTACAATTTAACTCAAAATCAAATGGAACGTCAGATGATATGATGATCCCAATAACTACAGGAATAGTGAAATGTACTGCATGACAAAAATGAACCAATTTTCATTCTCTGAGAATTTGTATAGCTGAGAAAGGACTTAAACACAATCAGTATACAGAACATTTTCATCACCACAAAGATTCTTCTTGTTTCCCTTTTATAGCCACATCCACTTATCCCAACACCTCTGTCTTAATCTGTTTCAGTCACTAATATGTTCTCCGTTAGTATAATTTTGTGATTTTAAGTCTGTTATATAGGTGGTATCAGGCAGTATGTAATATTTTTTATTGGCTTTTTCACTTAGCATAGTTATCTGGAGATTCATTCATGTCATTTCATGCATCATTACTGTTTCTCTGATCACTGTTGATTTATGCCTTTTGCCTATTTTCTAATTAGACTGTATTGGTCAGGGTTCTCCAGAGAACCAAAACACATATTTATGTATAGTTCGTATCTATGGGAAATTGGTTTCAGGAACCCCACAAGGGGATCAAAAATCCATGGACATGGATACTCAAATTACTTATATAAAATGGCATAATATTTGCATATAACCTATGAACATCATCCTATATATTTAAAATCTTCTCTAGATTACTTATAATATTTAATACAATACCTACATATTATTTTGTTAGCATAAATTCAAGGTAGTGATCAGCATACAGCAAATTACCTTGTAATTTAACTCAAAATCAAATGGAACATCAAGTTTAACTCAATTTTCACTTTCAGGAATTTTTTCGAATCTTTTTTCCAAATACTTTTGATCCATGGTTGTTGAATCCATGGATGTGGAACCCACAAATACCAAGGGCTGAGTGTATATGTATGTGTGTGTGTGTGTGTGTGTGTGTGTTTAATATATATTTTATACATACATATGTTTTATATATGTGTGTACATATATACATGTAGACACACACACAAATATATGTGTGTATACATAAAGAGGGGAATTGGCTCATGCAATTATGGAGGCTGAGAAGTCCCACAATCTGAAAGCTGGAGCCACAGGGAATCTGGTGATGTAATTCATTCAATGTCTGAAGACTTGAGAACCAGAAGAGGTGAAAATGTAAATTTCAGTCCAAGAGATGGAGAAGATGATGTGAGATGATGCAGCTCAACCAGTAATGCAGCAAAAGAAGGGGCAAATTCCTCCCTCCTTCACCTTTTCTTCTATTCAGACCCTCAGTGGATAGGTGACACCCAATCACATTTGGGAGGGCAATCTACTTTACTGAGTCATTGAGTCCACTATTCAAATGCTTATCTCATCCAAAAACACCTTTGCAGACACAGCCAAAAACAATGTTTAATCTGGACACGCTATAGCCCACTCAAGTTAACACATAAAATTGCCATCACAGCTGTTTCTTTGTTTTTAAGTTTATATTTTGGGAGTTCTTTATATGTTCTACTCTTTTTTATTTCTTTCCTTCTTTTCACTTTGGATTTAGCTTGCTTATTTTTTTTCTAGGTTCTTAAGATTGGAGATTGGATTACTGAATTGAGGCATTTTTCTATTCTAATGCATGCATCCTGTGCTATAAGTTCCCCTTTCATCACTGCTATAGCTGTGCCCAACCAGTTTTGATATGTTTTATTTTCATTTCATTCAGTTAAATATAAATCTTGATTTCCCTTCAGGCTTCCTCTTTGAATTATGGATTATTTAGAAATGTGCTGTTTAGTTTACCAAGGTTTGGAGACTTTCCTATTATTTTCTTGTTACTGATTTCTAGTTTAATTCCATTGGAGTGGGAGAACACAGTCTGTAAGATTTCAGTTATTTTCAAATTATCAATGTTTTATGGTTCAGAATACGGTCTATTTTAATATGTAATCTGTGGGTACTTGGAAAGAGTAGGTAATCTCATTTTGTATGAAATATTCTGTTAATGTTAATTAGATCCTATTTTCGATGCTGTATTTTGTTCTTGTGTATTCCTACTGAATTTATATCCAGTTATTCTATCTATTTTTTACAAATGGGTGTTGAAGTCTTAAACTACAATTGGGAATTTGTCTATTTCTCACTTCTATTTTATCAGTTTTGGCTTCACATATTTTACAGCTGTTGTTTAATGTATATACACTGAGGATTAGTATGTTTTCTTAGTGTAATGACTATTTTCTCACGGTATAATGTCCTTCCCTTCCTATGGTAATTTTCTTTGCTATGAAATCTACTCTAGCTGTTGTAGAGAATATAACTCCTGCTTTTCTTAGAATATTTTATTTTGATTTTTTTTTACATTAAACTGTCCTATATCACTGTACTTGAAGTGAGTTTCTTATGCACAGTATTTAGTTGATTTTTAAAAATCTTTTCTGCCAATGTATGTCCTTATCTCACTGGATTATTTACATATATTATAATTATTAATATGTTAGGGCTTAAGTATACCATTTTATTTTTTGTTTATTGATTATATTCTCTGCAATTTTTGCATTTTCTTATTTCTGCCATCCTTTGGGTTACTTAAACAATTTTTAAGATTCATTTTGATTCATCTATCATGTTTGGAATGCATCTGCCTGTACAGCTTTCTTTTTAGTGGTTACTCTAAGTATTACAATATATACGCATAACTTTTCACAGTCTATTATTGTTTGAATGATATGTAGAATCCTGACAGCTAAATGCAACGTGGTACCCTGGATTGGATGCTGGAATAGAAAGATAACATCAGCAGAAAAACTAGGAAAATTCAAATGAAGTCTAGAGTTTAATTAAGAATAATGTGCCAAAGTTGGTTTTGTTTTGTTTTGCTTTTGTTGAAACCATGAATCATGGTAAAATAAGATGTTAACAATGAGAAAACTGAGTGAGGGGTATATGGGAATCTTCTGTATTATCTTCTCAACTTTTCTGTAAATCTAAAATTTTTCTAAAGCAGAAAGTTATTTTTTAAGAACAATGTGAATAAGCTGAAAAAGAATGCATAGCATATTATTCCATTTATGTAAATATCTAAATCATTGAGAAGCACTACTCGTTAATGTGTACATACTCAAGAAGTGAAAATATAAGAACAAAAAAAAGCATTAAAGTGTAGTTATACAAAACAAATTCAGGATACTGGCCATCACTGGAAAAGAAAGAGGGAATTGAAATGAGGTAAAAACCCCGACTTTTTAAAAATATTCTTTTACCCTTCAACATTTTTAATATACTTGTCTTGCGTATTTCCTCTGTATACATTTAGAACCACATCAGACAGACATAATTTTGCATTAATTGTCAAACATAACCTAGAAAATACAAGAGGGCAAAAGAGACTATTATATTTACCCGTATCTTTGTTTATCACATTTTTGCTTCCTTTCTGATGTCAAAACTCACCTCTTTTATCATTTATTTCTGTTTAGATAGATTTATTTAGTCATTCTTTTATGATAGGGCTGCTGATGCTAAATTCATAATTTTCTGCATTTGGTGAAGTTCTGAGTTGCTTTTCATTCCTGAATGATATTTTTACTGGATATAGGGTTCTGGAATGACAATTCTTTACTTTCAGCACTTGAAAGATATTGTGCGCTTCCTTCTGTCCTCCATGGTTTCTAAAGAGAAATTGCTGTATTTCTAATTGCTTTTCTCCTAACCATAAGGTGACAAGTTTCTTTGGCTGTTTGGGGGATTTTTCTTTGTCTTTCACCTTAAAATATTTAGCTATGATATATCTTTCTACGAATTTCCTTAAGTTTATCCTTCTTGGGGTTCTTTTAGTACCTCGAGTCTGTAGGTTTATATTGCTTACCAAACTTGAGAAGTTTTCAGCCATTACTCCTTTGAGTGCTTTTTCAGCCCCAAACCTCTTTCTCCTCTTCTTTGAGAACTGTAATGACACAAGGACTAGATCTTTTGTTATAGACTCAAAGGTTCTTAAGACTCTATTCATTTTTACTTACTTTTGAAGTCAATATTCTCTCTGTTGTTCAGCTTGGGCAATTTCTCTTGTTCTATTTCCCAGTTAACTATTTCTTCAAACTCTCCCTCCCTTCCTGCTGTTGAGCCTTTTCACTGAGCTTTTTATTTGGGTTATTGTATTTTTCAGTGCTCAACTTTACATTTGTTTCTTCTTTATATTCTCTATTTAATTAATGAGACTTGCTTTGCTGAGACTTTCTATTTCTTCATTTGTTTTAAATCTACTCATAATTGCTTATTCAAGCATTTTTATCACGGCTGTTTTAAAATCTTTCAGATAGTTCTAATATTTCTGGCATCTCATTATTGTCATGAATTTTTTTCCCATTCAGTTTGAAAGCTTTCCAGTTCTTTACATGATGAATAATCTTTTTTAAATTGAAACGTGGATATTTTAATATTTTTGTTATGATTGGCCTATATCCAATCCCAACTGAGAAGTGAATTCAAGTCATTTACCATGAAATTCCTGAGTACCAAGTTTTTAAGGACATTTGAGCAAGAAAGATGCCATAAGAGCCTCATAACTTTCAAGTTAGTTTTCCTGCCTAGAGCATAAGATGACTCTCAGGAGGAGCAACCCATGGGTGCTCTGACCTAAGTCTACACCAACCTATTTTCAGTTTAGCTACAATCTAGCCAAGATACTTGGTTAATGAGTTCCAAATGTATCTGCAACAGTGTGAAGAAATGGTAACCTCTTTAACTTTAGGTGATTTGCTCATCTTTTGAACTTTAACCCTCCTTGAAATTGTGGGGAAAAAGATTAGTTCATTGTAATTTAGTCCCAATAGTTTAAGGTACTCCACATATATTTTTTATAGATTCCTACTCCTTAAGACCTTTTCTCTTATTCACGACTACTCTTCCAGATAGTGTTTAAGTGTATGGAGAAAGGATGCTTTCAGAACTTCAAATCAAAGAAGAGGGCCTTTTTGTTTTCAAGTATGTCTTGCCCTGTCCTACACATTGCCAACACATCTTCTTTATGGATACCAATCTCATCCTGACAGCTCTTCTGGCAAGAGATTAGCATGATGACCTTGAGGAAATTTATCTCCTCTCACTAATGGGACCCTGGTCTTGTGTGCCAAGACAGCCTCACAGTCATACATAAGGGTACCAGGTACTTACTGAGACATCCCTTCACTCTTGTCCAATCCACAGTCCACAGTTCTATCCTGCCACTCAAGAACACAGACTCACTTCTCTCCCACCATGAACTGTCCCACAAGTGGCTCACCAGCCACTCATCTGGCCTTCATTCTGTGTTTACTTTCCTTCCAGCTATAGGACACCTGGACATTCCTTGATATCTTTCACATTAAAAGGAACAAATGTTACTTAAACACTCAAATATGAGCTTTTTCTCTGTCTAATCACAGGGTCTTTGGGTACTTGTCATGTGGTTCACACAGAAGCTCATCAAAAAGTATTCCACACTTGGCTTTACTCTTCCCTTACTGAAGATAATTTAGCTGTGGAAGGAATCATCAGGACTCACTTTTCATTGCCTACTTTCATATCCCTTTAGTTGTCTTTTGTTTGATACCCTGGAAATGGAAGATCCAGCATTTTATTAGTTCCAGTTTATAATCTGGGTATTTAGAATTAACACTCCTCAGGTCTGGATTTTAACATGTAAAATGGAGGTTTAATAAATTTGGAATAACTATATTCCCTGATCAGGGTTTCAAGGATTTCAGATCTGTTTAATTTCTTTGGAAACGCGAAGCTATTAAATGGTCTCTTTATTCCAGATTAGAACCTCTTTCTCCTTCACTGACCAACAAGCCCAAGCATCTATGGAAATAAAATTTTTCAATGCTTTGTAATTTAAGTGGGAAATGAGCAAAAATAACAATAGTAATAATTGTAATAGATATCCTCATTATATGTGTCCCAAAACTTTGTATTAGTAGTAAATGTCCCTTTTCAAATGAAAACATGACATTAGAATACAGGACCTTTTTTTTCATAATCCTACCAAAGTATTTTATGTCTATGGGCCTACAAGGACAAACTGGGGAGATCAAACCCACCATTTGACTTGAAAGCTGGCCAGAATCTTTTATGGTGAAATCTCATCCACCAAACAGAGACCCCAAGTCTCATCACAGCCATGGGATTAAATAGACCTGGCTGGGTTTATGAGGCCCAGAGAGAGCTTCCTTATACAACTTCTGATGGTACTTCTACCCTTGCTCCAAGCACAGATTAAATAAATATATGATACATTAAATGGCTACTGAATGCTACCAGAATACATATTTAACTGTGAAAACAACTTTACTAATTTAATTCAAGAACAAAAATGAGCACAGGTTGAGCATCGAGATCCACTGGGGCAGAAATCAGTAGGAGCTGGGATGTAGCTCAGTTAAATTCTATGATTCAATAAAAAACGAATAATTGAGCAAAAGTTTGCAAATAATTATGAGAAAAAGGAAGAGAGAGCTCTGCCTCATGTATCTCCAAGTTCTTATTTAATAATATCTTCTCTACAGCTACAGTTCTCAATTCAAATGTTACCATTTTATTTTTTAGTCTTAATTTCCACTTCCCACATATTCAGATAATTTTTGTATAAAATTTTAAAAAATTTAAACATGCAAAAAAGTTATGATAATTACCAAAGTTATAAGTATGTACACTAAGACAAATATGGTAGGCAGAAAGGTACTTAATGAGAGTTATTGGAGAAGTGGATGAAGAAAATGAATCTGTCCACCTATAATCTATTTACCATTATTCCATATCTTGAGGCTCAATCTACAAATGACCACATTTATCTAAACAAAAACATTGTGAAGTATCTCAAAATTTTGAGGGACTTAGTAATTGTACTTGATAACAAGTAGATGGGTAAACAAGTATTAGAGGTAGAATTCTCTTATTCTTTTGTTATTTTCTGGCTCTTTCTAAAAGGGCATAGGCAGAAGTTAAATTAAGCCATCTTTTCCTAGTAGGTAGAAATGGAAATTGCTTTTGTATATGGAGTAGAGTTTTGTTTTACTACAATTTTAACTGTCAATCACAATTCATTTAATGTTATCCACATAGTTGTGCTTCTTTTAGCCTATGACACTTTATCATCCAAAATATTTTTGAGATTAAATCATTAAGCAGTATTAGTAATCTGTAACAGGCAAAGGTAAGAAGGAGATTATCCCTATGGAAACCCAAGTGAAAGTCCTTTTAGTGAAGTTTATTCCATTATAATGTGCATTCAGGAATCACATCCACTAATTTGCATATTTGTATATTGATTTACTTTGTCTTGACTTTTCTGAAGGAGCACAATGTATTTTCATTCTCTGCTCTCTATTATCCTAATGTTTGTGTTAAGTTCAGTTGGTTATTATCCAATCATTTTAGCAGAATGCATTATTTTCCAGAATTACAATACTCTCATTGTTGGATAGAAGTGATTAATTACTGATTGCATAATTACTTTATCATGGAATTCACAAAATAAATGAAATAAAATACTTGAGTTTGTTTTCATGTTCATTTTTATTTTAAGAGAATTAATTAATTCAATATTAACCCAAAATTATAGATTTAAAATGCCAACATAGTTTAATACAAAGCAACTATGTACGTATCTAACTTAAGAATTTTTAAATAGCCCTAGAAAATGGAGTGCTTAATAAGTAGTGCTTGGGACTATAAAATAAAATATGTAATAAACCTGTCACTTTTGTGAATTGATTATTTTTAATTATAATTGAACAAATAAAATTAATCTTGAAGTTTTAAGAGGACATTTCCTTTTATAGGATCATGGCTCTTATCAGCCTGAAGTAGTCTATTTTGTTATATATTTCTAGATAACACAGTGTACTATTTCCTGAGAAGGCTGCTCCCAAACAGTCTTGTACTCTAATTCCTTTTACATCTTCAAATAGAACAAAGAGCAATACAACCAAATAAATTGTATTACCCTTTGTACAAATAAAGACATATTGATTAAATATCTATCATGTGCTATGCAGGATGCTAGGGAATGAGAAAATATCATGAGCTTTCACGTTTTGAATATTACTCAGTTCTAGTCACCTGGTCTCAAGGGAGTTCTTCAGAGGAGAATACACATGCAACTTTTTGATCATAAAGTAAATAATTAAGAATCTTTAGGTTTCCTGGAAAGTGTAACATTGGGATGAGAGCTACTAGAATCGTTTTTCTAGGCTTTGCCACAATCTTGCTATGATATGTGTGACACATTTAACAAATCTCAATATTATCGTTTAAGTTTATACAAAAATTATTTAATCTAGATAATTCTAGTTATTTATCTTTTGAATCTCTGAAGACTCCTCACTTGAAAGATAAGTATTTGGACAACAAATCATTATTTTCATGTCCTATCAGAAGAAAACATCTTAAATAGTCCTATGCTTCAATCACCTTAAAGATCGAAAATGGGACCTAATTTAGCATTGTATATTGCTGAGATGGAAGTTCTTGCTAATAGTCCATTTCTGGAATTTTATATCCTTAGGATCTCTGACATTTATTTGACATTCACTAAATTAAGCATGATTTCATGTCCTATCAGAAGAAAACGTCTTAAGTAGTCCTATGCTTCAATCGTGTTAAAGATCGAAAACTCAACAAACATTTGCATACCCAAGCAGTAGCCTTGTTGAATGCATCATCTCAAGGTGTGACAAGAGGTGAAATTACAAAAAGTTTCAAATGAAGACTAATAAAAATATTAAGAAATTAATTTTATCAAGTATTTTTGGACACATTAATAAAAGTTATTTTCTTAAAGGATTCTTCTCCTTACCAAAAAATAAAAAATAAGACCATAAATTAGAGAGATTATTCCCTTTTTTTGAGACTGAGATTAATAAACTTAAGCACAACATCACAATATATTCCCTGCTACCCTCAGAAACCAATTCTCAAACTGAGATTCTCCTAACTGGTCCTTTGACATAATTCATTTTCTCATGAATTTTAATTTCTTCTCCCTTTAGGTATAAATTAAATCAGCACAATATTATAGTAAAATATTTAGAAATATAACTTTAAACAGAAGAGTAACAATCAGGAAACAGATTTGACACTGATTTTCCCTAAAGTAGGCTATTTCTATAAAAGCTAATGGCTTCTAAAGAATGTTTGAACATTTTAGCTTTTTAAACAGATTTGAATGTGCTGGAAGCACAGCACAATAGCCAAAGATTCAGTATCTCCTTCATAAAAGAAGAATAATTCAAATAGCCATGTAATTTCTGGGCCCATCCTAGTAAAATGAAGTGTCTGCTTTTCTTTCTCAATTCTGGTAAGTCCCATGGATATTATATGGTGATAATGATAAGTGATAAAAATGACGTGATATTTACATGTGCTTTTCTTAGAGTGATCCGTGAATAGCATTTGCTTTTAACTCAAAGAAGGAAATATTGGATAAGAAAATGTGGCATGGCCCAGCACAAGTACTAATCAAAGATGATGTTCACGTAAGGTAACTTAGCCAGCGAACAAGACAAAGGTGAACCAAAACAAAAGAAGACTTCCTTAATTCAATACCTCATCCTCTGGTACTTTTGTAATTATTAAAACATGAGATCCATCCCAGGCTTTGCCAATTATAGGTAAACGATAATGATCACGTCATTTAATTTTTAATATTCTGATTTTTCATCTGCTGTGAAGATGAAGATATGCATGAAATTACTTAACGGTATATGGCCAAGAGTGATCACTCAAAACACTTTGACTTTATTTTCATTATTCAAGGCTACCATTTATATTACTATCAATAATATTAAAGTAGTTTTCCCTAAGCCCAGTTTTCAAGGTACACATAGGCTATGAAGAAGTCAATAACACAGAAGTGAATAGTTTTATACTTAAGAAAGCACTTATAATATTTTTAATTTTTACAGAACTTTTATAAATGAAGTAAACTCTACTTCTTAAATCATAACAATAGTGATCCCAAAGTGAATATGAAATAAATGCCCTGTGTCATTTCCTCTTGTTATCTTAAGAATTAAGCCTCTATATATTTCATTAACCTACTAGACTATAGTTATTTATTTATTTATTTATTAT